>JAPYZH010000891.1:0-12492 GCA_030523085.1 Meteorus colon | reverse complement strand
TAATGTTTTGTACCGCTTATAATTTTTCAATTCTAAAAGTATTTTTTCCTAATTGTTTGTAGTTATTATTTAAATTTGGGCCCCGTTTCTTTCCGTGTAGGAACGTAAGAAAATTGAAGCATTTTTGAGTAATTATCAAAGCTGTCTCCATAATTACTTATCCAAACATTATATCGATTTTGAGAATTTATTTTTATATCGAATCTTGTTTGGATATGAATGGATGTCATCTACAGCCACATTTTCCCTTTTTTTGTCTTCACGTACTTATAACATCCCTTCTCTCTGTGGCTACGTAGGTGATTGTATAGAATAATGACATGATACATAATACATTACCCAGTGGACATTGAATAAAAGTAACATAACATCGATCTTAAAATGTATCTCTCAATAATGTGATGCACAATGTACAAAAGGATTTTGCCATTATCATATTGCTGAGAAGGAGATTACAACATTATTCTGTCAGCAGATATTGAAAGGAGATGACAGGTCAGGCGGGTGAGATATACTTTGAATACATTTCACCTAATAAACTTTTTTGTCTCCATGTAGAGAAATAGGAAAAATCAAATGTCTGAATTATGAACGAGAATTATCAACGGAGCATCACATTTACAAGATGGACTATTTTTCGTGACAATACATGAGGGCATGAGTTTATCTCAATTTTTCACGAGATGATACTACTCCTCCACATGCATTTAAGAGTTATAATTCTGAAATTGGATGACTGATCAGAATATTTTAAATAAATCAATGGTTTGATAGGAATCTCAAATAGCGTGCAGCATCTCACCTAAAACACTTCGTATTTTCACCCATATAAGTAGTGATCACGATCACAGACCGCGTACGAAGTATCATCGAATTCATAGCAAAATATTCCTCTGTCCGATGCATTTTTTTTTCTATTTCGAATCACTTCACGTCGTATAAATTGGATAAAAGATATTTGTCCCGATCGGATTTGGGTGAACATTAATGCCAATTACCAAAAATCGTTCCGGTGCTTTGACCGATTACATTTTCTAGACATATATTTCGTCTATGTGGTATACAAAATTATAACCGAATCAGCAAAAAAATCACAATCGTAATTCCAGACTTTCAAATTTAAATTATCAAGGCAAAATAATTCGAATCATCTGAAGATGATGTATGATAAAATGATCACGAGAAACTGTATCACGATTCATGATGGCGTTTTGACGAAATATACTATCAATGTCACAAACAATCTGGTACACCAGACAGATTGTATTGACCTAAGTTGTCTGACAAAATATATGCACTGAAATATTGACGTCATTATGACATAATGAATGGAATAAATGCACCAGTATGAATTGCAAAGAATATTTCTAGATTTTCCAGACTTGATTCATGAAATGTGCACTGAATTTCATTCATCATACTGATGTAAACAATAATTATTGAATTTAGAAAATACCAAAATAATCGTCATATTATTGAATTCCAAATATATAATCTTTGTCCAAGAGCTAATCATCATATTTTTTTCCAAATTATACAAGTTTGATGTTTAATGCACTACTCATATGTCCTCATATTCTCTAGACACAATTATATATGTAATGATATTCAAAGTATATAAAAAATCTATAACATCATCAGCGCTAATGACGATTGAGTGATCAAATTCCAAATAAGGCATTACTATTTTATTCTTTTTGTACAAAACTGAATGAAAGAAACCGCACCACTATCGTATACCCGAAATCGAATTTTTTCAAAGGTCGTTTTCAAATACAAAAGGAAAAATATCCAATCTAAATTTTCACTTCATTTATAACCAGCCAAAAACCACCCGCAACATAATAATATCTCATTGTAAAATTATCTTTTTTTTCATCAAGGTCTCATTCTTTACTGTACGAAAATTTAAACTATCGGAAAGTCCGCTATGACTTTTGTTATAATTCATTATTAGACAACCGTAGATCCGTGCGGGTTTTCATCGCGCCGCAACTGTAAACAAAGTATTCTTCTTATCTTTTCGAGAAAAATATTTGCTCGAGCAGTCTGCTTCTCATTTTCGGTCGTATAGTATACAAAAATTTTTTATTAAATCAGCTAAAATTATTCATGAACATCGTGCTGTTTTTTCGAAAAATTTCACAGTAAATTAAAAATGCAACAAATGAAACACATCTATTAACTTACTTCGAAAGTGCCGAAAGATTATAGTACGTTCTTCCCTGTTGCTGCTGTTGTTGATGTGATTGATGTAAACGTCTTTCGGACTCACTACCAACATGAATATTCGAACTGGTGTTAGAAGTTGATATACTTCGGCCATCAGGACTCAATTGATCTAAAGTTATGATTTCTTGGGGTTCTTGAGTAGCATGAAAGAGCTCGTTGTAGCTCTGAGCCATGTTTTGCGCCACCATTTCTCGATTATTAGCGATGCAGCTACGATGGCGGAGGAATTTTTCCAATTCTTCAGGTATATTAAGTTTGTTTTTTTTATTTTTGCTATTGTTGTGGGACAACACACTATTGTTATTCGTTACACTGCTGCCTTCATCTTTTTCAACCACATTTGCGGAGTCCGCGTCGCTACTTGTGCCACTAAAATTCCACGCCGATTCACTCTTATCTGTAGCCATAAACAAACCATTACATTTTTATTCATATAATATTTCAATTACAGTTGAATAATTCAAAAAATCTCCCTGTACCAATTTTCTTTCATCCTAATTTTCATCACATGTATACCACAGTTCCATCATAAACAAAAGTATTTTCTGACATTAAAAAAACGATAAACCATAGAAACGAAAAAAATGTCTAATTTCAATACAAAGTCATAAGAAAATTACATTGAATGAAGTAAGAATTTATGTTTCGATGTATTTAATTTCTCCTTTGAAAGAACGTTTATACGAAAATTGTCAAGGTGACCTTTGTGAATAAAAAAACACGGAAATGAGAGAAAAAAAATGAAGAAATTATAGTAATAAAGAGAATAAAAAATGTGAAGAGAAAAAAGTGAGAATAAAAAGTGTGGCCAGGCGATGACAATCTCGATATGAACATATCGAGACGTTATAATATGCAATAGGCCGTGATTTGCGCAATGTCCGAAGTACACTTTGTCAGTATTGAGTATTTACGTGTTATATGCATTTTAAAGCCTGTATGAAATCTTTATAAATGTAATTATTTAATGATAGACTGTCTTACATACTGATCGATAATTCTGCTACTAAAAATAAATAAAAACATACATGTGAATAAATTTTTTTTTACCGAATAAGTCGTACATCCAGCACGGGAAAATAATAAATCACACCGCATCGTTGTTTCACCACAATAATTGAAAAAACGACTATTCACATTACCTTGCCAAATTGTCATTCAAAATATAATTCAATAAATTCATGATGATAGTTCAGCAATTAATCTTGTTATGACTTGTTGATATGTGAAATTGATTGTTTTCGTTTCCGCCGCCGGCGCACGCCGCCAAAATTAATTCTTTCAAGCATCTATCAACACCAAGCTCTTCAAAATATTGTCTCTTGCCAGTGAATATTTTTCATTAGTCATATGCATATTCAGTTATTTTTATTCATTTATATTTTAGAGAGTTTGTATTATTCTACTAAAATTTTTGTTTCCGGGTAGTGGAGCACAATAACTATTTGACAATTATTTAATGACTAAATTGCAAGGCGAATAAATTGAGTGAAATATAACGATTGTGGAATCGCGCGCTAGTAACGCGGAAACTCTACTGAACGAAATGCGAAAGGTGCAGACCGACTGTCAGCGTGGTGGTATATGCCACGTGGTCTTATGACTAGTCTACTAGAGAATATGCAGTGAATATTATTATATGGTAGTGGATAGCTCGCGCTTCTCGTAATGCGCCGCAGGTGGGAGTGACTAAAACCGCCCTGCGTATCAGCGTTTTTGCAATACTACCCTTCGAATGGGAGTACATAATCGGCACCACCCCCAAAGTGCACGCAACCACCCTCAGCCTACTCCACCGTTACCTCGTGCCCCCTCATCATATGCAAGAGTTTAACATCTCATTTCGAATATCTTCTGACAACATCTCATGACAAACATGTGATTGAATTTGTGAAATAATAATAATAATAATAATAATAATAATAACAACACAAAAACAAATAACATTTCCATCCCAAGTGATTTTTAGTGAAATTAAAATTTAAACTTTATTTTTCTTCATTTGTACCTGCAAATTCAAGTTTTTGTTTTCAACATTATTCTACTTTTCATCTTTCTTCTGTAAGAATACGATGGTTGAAGTTGAGACATTTCTTGATGAATTTGCGAGATAAATACGATGAAAATCACACTATTGAAAGATCAGAAATACTTGAAAAGTCAATTTAACAATTTAAATCATGACGAATCAACAAAATCACATCCTAACAATTTATATTTTATTACTATTTCAAATATACGTATGCACAAACACATACACACGTTGGGGCGCATAAAGCGTATATATATATATATATATATATATATTACTTCAATGATACAATACAGAATCCTCAAAAGTTTTCTCTTCCCATCCTTCTCCCCTACACACATGAATACATATGCTCCGTTGCTCAATTTTTTGTTTTTTCCTTCGTTCTCTTGCAAACCTCTCAGAATGTTACATATCCTTATATATCGTCTCGTCTTTCCGTCAAACATTTCATATGAAAAAAGTTGAAATAAAGATAAATAATATTGAGAAGAAAGGAAAAATGAACAGAGATAATAATCTTCATGTATGAAAATGAATGAAATAAAAATGACAGGATAGTCCGAGGAGGTCATGCAAGATTAACTGCTGCGGATGTGTCTCTTTGTAGATTGAAAATGGTATTAATTAGCGTTGAACAGGGTATACCAGGGGCGATTGCAGTCGATGCGAGCGCTTATCGCATGAATCGTCATTATCGAAAGGGAGATGATGGTGCACATGGGCGTTTGAAGTGACTATGTTATATCCCCTCTTATCAATCACCTACGTTGCACTCCCGATACTCCATATTACTCTCCACCTTCACTATTTATTTCATTTTCACCGCACGTTATTTCCATTCATTTGTTATTACTTGTGTTTTTTTATTGTAAAAAAGTTTATGAGGGGATGTTGCGCACACTGTTGCAGAATCAACTCTCAGATTCCAATACATCTGTATAGTGAAATGCGAAACTCGTATCAACCCCTAGAATTCACATCACCCCATATTTTTTTTCCTCGCCGTTTTTTCTTTACTTTGTACATGTGTCTTACTTAGTCGTGTCTTACCACCTGTTCTATTTTTTCTTCTCTCTTCGAGAACGGTTGATTGGTAAAATGACCCAGGACCGGCGGGCAGTGGTCACTCGAGATGTTATCTCATGATTAATATATAGATATAATTATTACTATATTTCATTTCTTTTGCAGTATTTCGTATCGGGATTTTCGACATACACATCGGAACACAATCGATGTTATTCTTATTTTGTTATGAAATATTTTTAGCTATTCTATTATGCTTTTTTTTTTAGAATTGTGTGGAATGATTCAGTCGCCTTTTTCAATCGAAATGAGTTGAACGGAATTTTCATGCCAATAACGAGACAAAAGTAGGTGATATTTTCATTAAGGCGAGATGAATGTGACGTTTTTGAACATATAAATTTCATCTTAGAATGAGGATTTCATGTGAAAATGGAAATACACCAACAGTTCTTAAAACATGAATCTCTTGCAATATTCTTTTATTTCCTCATTTTAAAGAGGACTTTTCATATCTTTCAATATTTCTTCTCTCAATACATAATTTGAAATGGATTCCCATTATGTATTAAGCCCAATGGAGTTAATTATTTTGTCGATTGAGTGAGCAAATAACGATACTTTAATGAAACCCTTGGAAATGTCTGATGTAGTTGCCGCGTACAAGACTTCTATAATTGGCTTTTAATTTATTGTTTCACCGTCAGTTTGCTTGACGAGTCGCGTATTCGAGATAAAGATGATTTTCGCATTGGGTCTTTCCATGCGCAAAAAGAATATAATATATGTGAAAATATTATATTGTCAATGACTGTTATGAGTTATTATTCAATTTTATCAGTTAAAATTCTTGTATTCCGTAAATTTTTTATTTTTTCCACACGAATGACAATGAAAAAAAAAACAATGAAAAAGAAACGTGAAAAACTTGTATTGCATAATCCACGCTCAAATTGTCAACTATATAAATCAATTCACAATAGACCCCAATACAGTTACGTATACATTGCATTTACCACCTGCAGTTGACGGATCATATCTTGTTTAAGAGGAACCCTCTATTTTCCATTCTACACACTTTTCACCGCCCCACTTTCTTCTACCAGTTATACGCCCTCTATTTAACTGAACGCTCTTTCTTCTACTCAATTGTGATTGTGCATACAAACAGTACAGAGTATGAAATTATTCGATATACTTTATTGTTCAGACCTACTCGTAATTTTATCTCCATAGAATTTGCAGCATTTATATGTGTATAGTATAATAAAAATTATATTTATATATACTACATAATTATAGTACGTGAATATTTAAGAGAAGGATTGAACTTCAACATTGACCTTTGGTCTCCGTTGGTTCTGCTGACGTTTTTGCTCTATAAATATACAAGCAAGTTACCAAAGACAAAAATTATTACCGCCGCGACGCGGTGAATTGATTAGAAATTAATCAATTCCGGTTTTGCACAATTTGTAGACTTAGATTCCCATAATGAAGAATAAGAGGCATAAAGGAATTGAGTTTGTAAAGTGTGTATTGAATAATCAGATTTGTTCCGTTACAATGTCGTAACGATTATATTCCTATTGATTATTAAATTCTGTGAAAAATGACTGTTTATTCATGTCTACACGATCAGTAGAACAAGAAATATGAAGCGTTAAAGTTGAAAATCTACAATTTGTAATTTCTTCGAGAAAAATCGATCTCATCTGTTATTTTAGTTGTGACGCGATTCGGACAATTAGACGATGGAAATCCAATTGGATTATGTTCAAGAGAATCGATTGACGCAAAATAAAAGAACACTGTCAACTTTTGATGACCAATAGATGCGAGAGTATGGATGATCAATTTATAGTTCACTTAGTCTCAGATATTTATAGATATTTTCTTGTCAACACAAGTTTTTTTCACGCAACTCTTTTTTTTTTCTTCCATTTTCTTGAACATACCATGATACAAAAAACATAAATACGTAGAAGGAAAAATGATCATTCTGACAGAGCGTGATGACTGATGTATTTTTATATGAAATAAAATCATTCAACTGTTTCTCTTCGGGAATATAATCTTTGTGAATTCATAATGAAGAGGTTGAATATTATGATTTATTTTAAAGAATTAATCTTGGAAACTATCAATTCTACTGAGAGTTATTACTGAGGAGTCATGCTCTGAGTCAGTGTATCCACTTGAAGTTGCGACCATCTAATACAATTTTGACGATGATTAGTCCCAATTTTTTTCTCTCGAAACTTGAATAATAGACCAATCTGTATACATATTCTGGTTGAACTCTTAGATTTTCATGTAATTATCGAGCTACATAGAGAATCGTCATGTTAGGAACTCACATGCAATTTCCGAAATTCTACACCTTTCCTCCTACATCCATATTCCTTCTCTACACCACACTATACGAAATTAGTTGGATTTCCTCTTGACTTTCCACAGATATGACCGCATACGCGCTTGGTCATTTATAAAGCGGCTTGATTGCTTGTATTTAATTCTTGATTGTGAATTATATGAACCCTTCATAATATATGTAGGGAATTTGCATTAGAATCACGTCTCAACATCATCTTTATTATCCACGTCACACAATTTTCAACTCATCATCAATTTCAGATTAATGAATGAATGAAAACTTTTCATGGATGCGCAAGTCACGCATTATTTTCGCCGACGATTGTATACATTGTAAAACTTTAAAAACCATTACTATCGGATTGTACAGTAATGATGAATTAACGCGGCTTTCTCGTAGCTAATATCGCGTTAAACCAATTATTTATTCAAGGTCTACACCGCGCGCATAACATTCAATACCTCATAGTGTAACTTGCATTGTTTTATAATCCATAATATATAGTATAAGGAAGGCAAGTGTTAATGTCGACAACCTCACTATCGTCAATACAATTTTTTTTTTCCCCTATGAACCCCGACTGGATCCAATCGCAATTACATAAGTGTTATCAGTCTGTCTTGGGGTACGCATTTTCTACGACGAATTTCAAATTATACGTGAAATATCTAATACAAATACATTCTGTCCTTTATGCAAATTTATTTTTGGCTCCATTTTTTCGAATCAACATTTAATTATTAGTATTTAGCGATTTAACTTTATTGCATACACAGAGGAGAGTTTCGTAACGCGGTGGGAAAATGACCGCATCCAGAATCGTGCTGAAGCTTTATCGGTATGTGGTAACGCATTGCCATCGGCGCGGACCTACACACGCAAGACGAATGTTGCATAACTCCTGTTGTATGTACTTGTATATGCACACCAATCGGCTGATACAAATCCCCTGCCATGAACAGAGATTCAGTTACGTTGCTCGTTATGATCACACGTGATTGCTTGGAATTACTCTATCCAATGTTACAAATCCATTCATGATATTACAATCCCAGTGGTGCATTAATTACTGATGACCAATTAATTTAATAAATACATAGATTGACATGGTGAAAATCTTTTATTTTTCAGAAATACCAATGCAATGTATAATTGATTTCATTGTTTAAAAACAAGCTAAACTAAAATTATCTCAAACTTTGAGTGTCATGATGTTCCAGTTGCACCTTCGTAACCCTGAGAAGTTAACATCATCCGAGAGACAATGCAACTAATATTTAAAAGTGCAGGATGTGAAAGAGGCTCCCGAATTTTTTTGTAATGATTGATTTATTCCCGAATACTTCCTAAACTGCACCTTAACCCAATCTCTTTGATTCGAGTTCTATACTCAACAGATACTATCAAATACCATGAATGAATGAAGCATCAGAAAACTTGTTTTTTTTTTCTTTTTTTCGACAATGAATATGGTCGTAGCCAAACTATGATTGATTGAAAATTGCTGAACTTTAAATTACGACTGACCAGTTCTACCATATCATAGAACACGGCTTCGTGAAGGTCAATAGGTTTTTTTCTAATTTCATCCTCCTGGTTGCAATCACCAGTTTTCGTTTGTTGAACCAAAATTTACAATTGAAATTGTTTTGCTTGTGAAGTGCAGAGGGCCATGAAAAGCTCTATGAAGTAACTCTATAGCTTTTTAATTTTTCGATTGGTTATGAACGACTCAATGTTAGTGACAGAGTAGAGAATTTGTAATCTCGTTGCCATCGGTGTAGTTATCAGAAAACAATTGATGATCCCCCTCTTCTCTAATCATACAGCAATAAGACAATAACTCTTACTAATTTTATATTTGCTCCATTTTATTTGCTTCGTTATGTTATAAACGCGCAACAATTAATCAAATGTTGCACGTTACATGTACGCCACTCGATTTCATGTACATAATATTATTTATAAGAGTTAAATATATTGAAGGCAGCGTGATCAAATCACCCGTTGGCATCGATGCAACATATAATTATGTAGACATCGATTAATATCCTCAAACGAGAAAACTCCGAGAGTTTATCAGGCATTCTACTTTTTACTAATAATTTCGTAACTTATTTAAGTGATGTTGTAGAAATAAGTTTGTAAATTAGGTCATATGATCTTCACTCATTCTTTCATTTAGGCCACATACGTTGTTTGTATTGTATCACACATTACATTTTTTTATGTTTCGTGTAATCAAATATGGATTCATAATATGAGTTTCCGAATTTCGATACATCGACATATTGAAAAATTACGCCTGTAACACTGGTCTCTCATGTTTTCCCTCCAGATTATCATTCGCCGCAGCATACCCTGTCCCACCCTGTGAAAAAATGCGGAAGTACATAATTGAATCCAAACTGGACATCAAGTTGGCGAAAAAAATTGAACATGAAAGTGATATATTTACCCGTTGTAGTGGAATGATGTCACTTTCTGATATTTTTGAATTATCCAATGGATTGATCCAATCTTTCTTTATAAGTTTTTCGACACACTCCATTGTCACTACATCGCCGCTGATAAACAAATAATGTAACAACGAATAATTGAACTAATGCAGCAAAAAAAAAGATGGACGTAGAGTGTATTTTTGTTTCGATGATGAGATTGTTGAAGGTACATTTTCTCTGAAGGAACTATGCAACGTATCTTCATTCAGATTTATGACAAAATCTGCCTAGTTCCTTAACGTTCAATACAGTTGTTCCTTAGAGAAAAATCATACAAAAACTCTTGTACTTTCAACGAAATGCACCATGAATCGAGACGTTTTGGGGCAGCTAAATTCACTCACGTAGTTTTTATAACAGCACATGGGACGCTATTGCCGAGAACATCGTGCGTAATGGGACACATGTACCTCGCCTCTTTCACAATTAACGATTTTTTATCGCTTGGATCTCGGATCTCAGTGAATTTTATCGGTATCAAATCTTTCAATTTAAGTGGCTTGTCACTGACTGGACAATATATTACTTTGGTTGGTTTGTTCAAAGTTGCTGCTTTGGCTTCTGGAGTTTTTGATGGAATCCAGAAACTAGGTAAACTCTTATCTTTACCATTGGCCATATTTGAAATAGAGTTGGATGATCTTCCTTCGAGTTTTCTTTCTGTTGAACGTGACACAATATTTTTCTCGCATTTCAGAAAATTTTCTAACTTCTCTAGTTCTTCCTGTACTGTAACATCTTTTACCTTCTCCTGAATATGAAACAGAATCACAATGAGTATGAAGATTATGAAAAACTATGCATCAATATTGTATTGTAATGTGAGAAGTTAGCCCTCAGATAATTTTCCAACACCTTCGAAATGAATGTCCAAGTGCATATTATGCATTTCCGATACTTATATGTTTTCCTGTGTTTTCGTCACGAATAAAAAAATACTGATGACAGACATATCAAAGTAATTTCCACCGAAAATGTGATCATCGTATGCAGTCTTTTAAATAACCCGAAAATCAACGTGAACGCAAATTAGAAATTATACGCTGTGAGTCTATTCGATTTTTGGAAACAAATTCCAAGAATAACATCAAGAATTGTGTACTATCCCAAATTCTATTTGATCTACACTATGAAAAATAATATTGACCTCTTCTTTTCGTTTTTGTGCTTCATATTCTTTCAATTTCCTCGAAATTTCTCGCTTCTTTGTAAGTATATACTCCAAAATCGCTTCTTTATCAAACAAATAACCATCAGTACTGAAACAATGGAATTTGAGGTTAGCTCTAGTATTTCATTGAAATATTAATCCATTAATAACTGAACAATCAGAATTTTTACATCAACGTACGTAATAACAGGATTTCTGCAGGGCTGAAGTGTCAAACAACAACAATCGAATCCTTTGACTGAATCCTTACCAATTCTGTGACTGTTTGTCCCATAACCTGATGCAATGGCATCTTTTTTCTTTTCATGATAAGTATAAACAGCGCCTGCTGTACAATTTCTACCGTGTTTTGTCATAATTTCAAATTTTTTTTGGTTAGATATTTTCAGCTTACAGAAATATGCACGAATCCTATCAAAGATGAATGCTTGTTCAGTTAAAATCAGTTTCAACTTCCCTCCTACTTCAGTAAACACAATGCAATGATCGATTGGTGATGGCAGTGTAGCCAGATTAGTGTAGCCAGATCGTGGGTAAATCGTACCCCCACTTTGTGACTCTCTACCATAAGTGAGCATCGAAAACGGTCACAAAGTGGGGGTACTTTCTACTCAGGATCTGGCTACACTGGGTGATGGATTTCTGTAAATTTTGATACGATTTAGGGTGCGTTCGGGGAGCTCGCTTTGCGCATTCTTCGTCGCTCGACTTGTCGCTCATAACGCCCATGAGCGTTGACATGGACGCCCGGAATGTCGGGACTGGACCGCTCACAAATGCTGGCGCTAGCCAAACAAAACAGATCCCATAGAAGCGGCTCACTAAGTTTAGCCCCCCAGAATTTCCTTTTTTTCAATTTTCAAACTTTTTTTGAAGTCATACTTCTTTAGGCGCGTTATGGAAAAATGTTGAGTGCAATTTTACGATGCACGCGCATCGGGGTGACAAGAAAACTGCATGTTGAAGTTGGCCGCTCAACCGCCCATTGAGTCTCGAAAGAGAGCTACCAACAAAATAGAGATGGAACCTCTATTAGTCGCGCATGTTGGCACTGTTACGTCCCCGTACTATTTTCTTGCAAACTGCTATACCAACTGATACAATAGTATAACGTAAATGCAAAAACAATAGTTTAACGCAAATGCATAAA
>JAPYZH010000890.1:0-12506 GCA_030523085.1 Meteorus colon | reverse complement strand
CTACAAGAGAAGTTTGATGTTATTACCGCCGTAAAAACTGGTATGAAGAAAAAAGACGTAGCAGCTCAATTCGGAATACCTGCCAGCACACTATCAACTGTAATAAGAAAAAACTCAGCTAATTCTTTGAGTCAGAAAAAAATAACAGATTTGATGTAATATTATTAATCGTACTAATTTGCATTTTTTTTAATAAACATGCTTTATGTAACAGGAATTAAATCTTTTCTTAATTTTTATTCTACTTGCTAATTGTATCTCTTTAAGTCGAAATTTTAGCGAGTAAATTCTTCTCAACTCGAATATCTTGTTAAGTCGAAAAGTCAATACCTCGAAGTTTTTATCACTTCCCTTGAAGTTCGAGTTATCGAGATTCCACTGTATATATATGTGTATAAAAATATATATGTGAGAAAGAAAAAACAAATAATATGATAAAGAAAGTAAAACAAATTTTTTTCATAAACGAAACATAATATATCGTGTTTTTTTTTATTCAATGTTTCTTGTTATTTTTTTTTTTTATATTTAGTTTCTTATATATCACACGTACATAGATTATAGATCCTTATATGTATATGGTATGAACATATGAAAACATCATTCGCGCTCGTCGAGTCGCTCAGAAATTTCCATTATCCCATTCAAATTACATTTTCAGATATGTTTAATTAGAATACTAAAAAACTGCTCAACCGAATCGAACCAAAATCTAATCAGCACTAAATTACGTCAAGCCCTATCGATTACGCCATGGACCATCCAAATCGCGCTATTAGTTCTGACGTAATCGTACGACAAAAATGTCTACTACATACATACACACACACACACACACGCACACACACACATACAGACTATAACCCCAAAATATGTAGGTCATGTTGGGGAGGTCTTAAAACGTCGAGATCTGTTAAAAAATCAATTTTTTATTTTCGGGGTGAATACAATAACTTCCTATCGGGAAGTTAATGAATAACTATTGTGTTTGCGAGACTAAAAAAAAAATTATTTTGAGGTATAAAATACCATTATTAGTCGGAAACAATGATTATCGATTTTGAATAAGTTCTTTTCTCACGATTTAGTCCTACTGGGGACCCGCCACGTAAAATAATAGGAACGCATCCTATCACACAAAACCTCAATGGCGATGTGGAAAACTGTGAGAATGATTTTTATTTTTTATATCGGTACCTCACTTCAATGGATATTACCATATATGGAAAGTTGAGATTGAAAACAGATATTTTCTAGACCTTAATCCATCCATCAAATCATCCGGTCCATCATCCATCTACTGAGTCATTGAATGAAAATCAATTTTTGGTAACACAAATTCAGCAACGCAATAATTTTATTCAGCCCAGCGGAGCGGGCAGGTACAGCTAGTACATACATATATAGGTCATTCCACCAAATAAGTACATTTTTACGGGGCGACCCTCACGGATTATGTTCAAAATTTGGAGAGGTGTTTTCTATAATAAGAAAATATTACCTACAAGTTTCAGCCCTTAATATGGGAAGGTTCTGGAGTTATGATTTTTTGAAATTTTGAAAAAAACAAATTTTTCAACCTTTCTATCAGTTTTGCTGGTGAGGAAAACTTGTTCATTAATATTCACGAAAAATCGAATCTTGTGGGAAAAATTTTCAGCTTTTGAATAAAAATATCCATTTTATCATAAAACATCAAAAGATCATTTAAAATCCAATTAAAGTTGAAAACATGATTTTTCTCGATGTGCGGTGCTAGGTACTTTCAATTTGACTTTTTTTTCTGAAAGATCAGAGTTTTTCCCACAAAATATATAGTTTCCACGATGTGCATATTTTTTTCGTTCCATCACAATCAAGTTAAACGTAAAATCTTTATAATTAAAATACTTTTATTCTTGAACTTTTTTCAGATGTTGATACAGTTTTAATAAAACCATATCCAATTTCGTCATTTATCGGTAAAAAAGTATGCAATGTCTGTGTACCCTTTACCGTTTTCGATGAAGAATATCGCACGTCCAACACATTTTTCTTGTCTAAATAATCATCATTCGTTATGAAAGTAAAATTAACGCCTGTGAAATTCTTGATTGCCCAGAATGCAAATCTTGTGGTGTCAGTATATGTTTTTCATCCTCTATCTGTAATGAAGCTCTAGCAGCATGTCGTTTTACTGAACCTGCAAGCCCGTCGCATGGTCCTTTGCCATGGGCAGTCGCAAAAAGATTTCACTCAGCGATGATTCTAAAGTCAGTATAATGATAACATAAAGTAGTGTATGCTTTTTTGTTTTTAAAGCGCTGAGGTGCTCCATCTGAAAAGTAAAAAATCCTTTCAATAACAGCAAATTTCTCTCCTAAAAAAGAAATCAATTGTTCTTGAAATAAGCAAATCAAAACTGAATCATGTTTGAGGCAATCTGAGATACCAACTAAACTAAAATGATCAATAGTATCATTTTCGTTGTAGTAAACCACCATTGGAAATATTGTAGCTTGGGCATTATTCCAATGAAAGCCTTGGGCAGCTTCCTGCACAACGAACGCATAGTTTTCTGCAAGGTCAAAGACTACCGCAACTTCGCCGCTCTTCAAATTTAATTTCGCATTAGAGAAAAACCGACTTTGTATTTTCGCTATAAAATCATGTTTCAAAAGTTTATCGAGTTGCGTCGCTAAGGTATCAATAAAGTCATCGGAATCTGAAATAACGTTTAGAATGGTCTATCGATCGGTTGATGTGCACATTTTATATTCGATTTCATTTATATCAGATTCTTTAAACGATGCATGAAAGTTATGAATGATTTCTTCATTGTTTGGACATCTATTACATCTTCTGAAGAAGCACGATTCTGTTGGATTATTACAAACCAATTTATTCAATAAATTGTTATAAATTGGTTGAGTTTCCATAATCTAATCGGTATTACTCGCAAATTTCGGAAAATTATATCCTAAATAAGAAAATGGAATCAAATTAATAACTTAGCCAAGTATAATCATGAAGAATATTCAATACTCAATCACCTTCTAGCATTAATTTTACATTTTGGTGAATAGTACATACACATACAACATGTGTACCACTACTTCCAGCAAGAATAACAGTGAATAGGCCCAAACTCGCAAATTTTGAGAATCCGATTGTTACAGAATCGTACTTTGCTTTGAAATTTTGGTATAATTCTTTCAAATTACATAAAACTAACTTTTTTTGTACTCTGGTTCGATTACCATTACAATCTTCCACAGATTTAAAATCTTTCATGCCCGCTAATTGTTTAGAATTCTTTTCGCTTTCGTAGAAGTCAATAACAAGTTTTTTTATATCCAAATTAAGCGATTGATTACCCGCCGGAGCTTTTGAAGGATTAGAATTTTCAATACCAATTTCACTAAAGTGTGAGTCAACATTCTCGGATTCACTGATTTCTTTTTTAAAATTCAATACCAATTTTCGAGAACAGTTAAACTCATGTGCTATATGACTGGCTCCCCAACTATCAGGCAAAATTGAGAGTAACTTCTTTTTTATCGATCTGTGAAGAAAGTAATCGATAGCATCAGTATCAAGAAATCGAAATATTTTAAAATGATCAAATGTTATAAAAATTTACTTGTCATTTTCAGCATTATATAATTCTTTCACTTTAGCTATCATTGAACGGTGATTTTGATTTATTTTACTGTACGTAGATTCTGGTACTATTCCAAATTGTGATTGAAACTTATTCTTAAGAGCAGCATAGCAATCGTCAAGTTTTTCTGCTCCGTGATTTTGTTCAGAATATAATCTAAAATCAAATAAATAGGAAGATAATTGAATAGGTTTTAATTCAGTAAGAAAGAGATCGCGTCACTGAGAAAATTTTCACCAGTCTTTCTCAATAAAAGGAACTTTCAAAAACCGCTCTAAAGAATGATCATTATAATCGCAAAGATTGTCGCTAAAATTACTGACAGTTCTAGGAAGACTGCTTTCTGGAGTACTTATTTCATCTGATATACTCAGATTCTCAACACTCAATTGACTTGAAATTGTAATGAAACATCCACCCCCCTTCGTCTGAGGGGTGATTGTTTTTCTCAGCGCGTGCGATTACTAAACGAAGTGAACGACCCTCGATGTGCCTCTTAACTCAGGTGCCAGGATTCTCTATGTTCGAAGGTTGCGCCTAATTACAAATAAATAATTTCATCGTATTGATAATTTGGTTTAGCGGGGTTTTTACCCCTTTTATTGAACAACACGAAATAATAAGTATTTAGCAAATCAGTTTACAACATATCAAACGGGTTACAGTATTTTTCAAACGGTTCAAAACGATATCGAACAATATTCTTGATGATGCTAATGGCATTAAACGAGATTTTACGCATATCGGTTAATAATAGTTTATGCGCAAACACGACGTTTGTATTTCTCAACTTTAGTATATTAACTGACGAGTTAATTGACGAGTTAACTGACGACCATTTTCATTGTACATTTGTTTGTATGATTCCTTTCCTTATTTTATTTATTAATCGTATCTTGATTTATTGAGTTCCATCTATTATTCCCCTTCCATTTCTGATCATTAATCCTTCCTTATTATGATAAATGTCAATGAGAGTATCTAGTACATGGGAATAACTGAATATTAATCAATAAATAAATAATGACTGTTTAATTCAACTGTTCAAGACGTGGGCGATTCATTCGGACAATTTACTTTGTACATTTATACAAATCGCGATTCCTGCTACACGATTCGCCGTGTTCGAGTGTATCACGTCCCTCAAGGGACTCTAATTATAGAGAATCCGTCCTCGGGATCGTGATTTCTGTGATAATTGCAATGGTAGTAGTACACCCACCCAAATAATCAACACCTTTTAATGAGTGCCACCGAAGTGGTGCCCCGTTCTGACGTTCAGGGTCTTCTTGAGGATTTCCCGGTGCTGGCCGTCCTCTATCCTGAGAGACGCCCTGGTGGTACTCGCTGCTGTTGCTCAGTCGTGGTGGTGCTGACCGTCCTCTCTGCTTGGCTGACTCCCTGGATCCCCGTGGTCGTGGTGCTGGCCGTCCTCTATGCTCGAGAGACGCCCCGATGATTCTTGCGGTGGCTTCAACAAAAAGACTGAGTGTTGCCCCGAAGATTATTTCAATCAATCACCAATGGTGAGCCCCTTCCCTGACGGTGAGGGTAAAAAATAATCTCTTGTTCTAAAAAGAACAGTCTCATTGCCTATCTCAACAATGAGAGCTTCTCCTGACGGCGAGGTCTTCAGCGGTACTGTGATTGGTCGTGCAACTTGCGTTCACGAACTGTCTCAGTCACTGTCGGGTTGCTCCGCGGCGGCGCGCCGTACTCGCGCCTTCCCTCTCTCTTCCACTCATTCGTGCATATGCAAATCGTGATGTGCACGCGTATTTTCTATTTATTTCATGCTTTCAGGTTACTATGTTATCTTTTCATGTGTTTCAGTATGTCCATGCATTTCAACTTGCTGTTTTATATATATTTTCATACATTTCAGCCTTATATTTTCATAATGAAAATATATTCATGTGACTGTCGTCACACTCCCCCCTAACTTTAATAAGAAAAACGAATCAGAAATTCATTTTTGTGAGTTTTTCTTTTTTTGCCCCTTTTCTATTTAGCGAACAGTGATTCCTTTTTTTTCGTATTCCCCATGATTAAACTTTCTATTTTCTTTTTACAATAACTTTCATAAAAATCTTCTTACTTTTAACTATCACGCTTTTGTGAATGCTAGACTCTTTTTATCTTCAACAGTTACTTCTGATAACTTAATATCACGTTGGTTTAATTTAAATATCTCTTGAAGTCTGATACTTCCATATTATATTCTGAAAACCTTTTTCTTAAACCCTTTCCTAAACAACTCTATTTCTTTCTCTGTAACTCTCTCTTATTCTCTCTTTTTTTTCATTCTCTTTTTAAACTCTTTTTCAATACTTTCGAATCCTCAACTCATTTTGTTTTTAACTGGTTTTCTTTTCGTTTTGTTTTTAACTTTTCTTCTTTTTGTTTTGTTCTCAAACATTTTTATTCCTCTTTGTTTTGAAATTGTTTTTCTTTATTACATTCTTTTTGACTTTTTTTTTTGTTTTCAAACATTCTTTTCAACTTTTTTTGTTTTTAAGTATTCTTTTTAACTTTTTTTTTCTTGTTTTCCTTTTTATCTTTGTTCTTTTCAGTACATTTCTTAACTAATACATTTCTTATATTTAGACTTATCAAACTATTACAATAGTCTTTAATCTAATTTTCCTACAACATCTTTTCCTGGCACAATGCGCTTGATCTCTTCCCCCTCTACTATTTTTGTTTCACATGTTTTTAATAATGAGTCGGTGGTGTATTTCTTTCCCGTTGGGTGTTTTCTTCGATCCCCTCTCCATCTCCTTTTCTTTATCTGGGCAGGTCGACTTTTCCTGTCCTCCTCTTCCTTTCTCGCTTGCTCCTCTGCTGCCTTTTCCTCGGCCTCTCGTTTCTTCGTTGCTTCGGCTGCCTGTTTCTTGGCGACTTTCTCTGCCTTCATTTGTTCGAGTCGCACTGTTTGAGCCTGAGCTAACTTTTTCCGAGCCTCCTCGGCTTCGGTCTGTGTCCGCTCTAGCTGGGCCCGTACAAGTCGTGCACGCTCCTCTTTGGCCCGCTCCAGGCTCGTTGATGGCTCTGAGGCTGGCGACCGCAGGCTGATGGTGATCAGCGGCTGCCAGTTCTCCTTGCCGGATCCGTCCCTGGCTTCTCCTCTTTCGCGGCCCCTTGTTTGATGGATTATATTCATCAACGGGGAGTATTCCCGGAGGGGTGACATCCAGACCCCCTTTTTCAGTGGGTTGTTGCGGGCTTTCACCGCGTTCTCCCTTAATATCCGTTGCGCCTGCGTATATTTCATTTTCACCGGCTCCAGCAACACCTCGTCGGATATTATCCTAGGCTTGCTGACCAGTGTAGCCAGATCGTGGGTAAATCGTACCCTCTTCATGCGGCACACGTGAGCACCACACAAGCAAGCGAGCAGTGTCGGTGTGTTCGGTATTGCCGGAAAATGGCGACGGTACCCGAACGGTCTTGTCAGAATGTGGGTAGATTCTACCCTCTCCATGCGGCACACCTGAGCACCACACAAGCGAGCTAGCATAGCTCCGAAAGAAGCCGAGGGAAACTGAGCGCTCCTGACAGAAGAGGAAAGGCCATATTCTCACTATGGACGGTAAAGCCCGTAGAGCTACCGCATGCATCTTCCGGCCGCGGCTGGCGGCTAGTTTGAAAATAATAATTATAGCAAATTGAGGATCTAATTCTCTTTGTTATAAATCTATTCATGAAACGATTATTGAAAATAAAGCCTATGCTTCATAAACCATTCATTTTTTTTTAATCTCAAGTTCTTCAATGAAGTGCAAATATAAGTTTTATTCTGTGAAACGACAGAGTTCAGTATAGCTCTATGCTAACATACGAAGTTCGTACTCGCGCGGCCGCAGTTCAAATCCCACCTGCTCTTTTTTTTTTGGATTTCTTCATTTATGTTCAATAAATTGAACAGAAATAATCAACAGGATAGAATCGTTGAATTTATTGGAGAAAATATTGATTTTTATAATAAAACGTTAACAAAGAATTCCAAATGAACCCAATGACCATTTGACGATGTCTTTCTTTTTGTTATTTATTAAAATACCTACTCACTGCGAATATTATAATTCATATATATATTGAAGAAGGTTCGTCACATTTGCTCGCTTGTGTGCGTCTCTGGTGTGCCGCATGGAGAGGGTAGTTTCTACTCAGTCTCTGGCAAGACCGTTCGGGTACCCTCGACATTTTCCGGCAATACCGAACACACCAACACTGCTCGCTTGCTTGTGTGGTGTTCCGGTGTGCCGCATGAAGAGGGTACGATTCACCAACGGTCTGACTACACTGGTTACACGACCGATCACAGTGCCGCTGAAGACCTCGCCGTCAGGAGAGGCTCTCATCGCTGAGGTAGGCAATGAGACTGTTTTTTTTAGAACAAGAGGTTATTTCTCACCGTCACCGTCAGGCAAGAGCGTCACCATTCGTGATTGATTGAAATAATCTTCGGGGCAGCCCTCAGTCATTTTGGAGTCACCGAGAGGATCATCGGGGGGCGTCTCTCGAACTAGAGGATGGCCAGCACCACGAGCACGGGACTCCAGGGAGTCAGCCAAGCGGAGAGGAACATCAGGGCGTCTTTCACTGAGTACGGCCAGCACCGACACGACTGAGCCAAGCAGCGAGGACCACCAGGGCGTCTCTCAATGTCGAGGACGGCCAGCCATCTCCAAGAAGACTCTGCCCGTCAGGACGGGGCACCACGTTAGTGGCACTCAGCGTCAGAAGACCCTGATCGTCAGACAGGGCGCTACTTCGGTGGTATTCATCAAACCAAGACCCTGATCGTCAGACAGGGCACCACTGCGGTGGCAAACGGGATTATCTATTTGGGTGGGTGTGCTACCACCATTGAAATTGCATTAGAAGTCACATTCCCGTGGACGGATTCTCTATTATTAGAGTTTCTTGAGGGTCGTGATACACTCGATCACGGCAAATCGTGTAGAAGGAATCGCGGACTGTACAAATGTATAGAAATTGTCCGAACGAATGGCCCGCGTATTGAACAGCTGTAACATTCATTATTCAGTATTATTGATGATGAGTTATTCTCATGTATTAGTCCAGGTACTCTCACTTTGATATTTTTCATATTCATTATTGATATTAGAATAAGTATATTGAGGATTCCGTTTCCGGTACTCGAAGTGTCAACACCATAGTGATAAGCTCCTGAAGAAATCGACAAATAAAACTAGTTACAGCAAACCCTGAGCCTATAACTACATCACAACAAGGAAGTGAACCATTCGCGAAGTGATTGAAACATTCGGATTTGCGAGATCGCCGTTAAAACATAAGAAAACTTCAACATATTTCAGGTCAGAAAGTTAAACAATACCAAATTATCCACCGTCACGTCAAATGACACTTGAAGGTCAGCAAAACTGACACTGCAAGCAGTGCTACCAACAACCAAAAGCAACTTCCGCCATTTGATTTGACACTGACACTATAGAGTAGTTTGATATTGACACTGACCCTACAAGTGTTGCCAACACAACTGAAACATTTCTACCAACACAACTAAAAATTATACTACAACAGAAATAAAAATTCATAATGGAGGGACAATTTCAAATATTGTTTGATAAAATGAAAAATGAGATGCAAAACCAAACAGCAGAATTAAAGGAATCAATTACAAAAAACATCATGGATAAAATTGAAGAAAAATTGATACCTCTAACAGAAGAAAACGAGCACTTAAAAAGCCAAATAGGAAAATTAGAAAAAGAAATAGAGTTCCTGAAAAGAGGGGAAAAGAACAATAATATAGTAATATTTGGCTTAGAAGAAAAAGAAACGTCTAACTTTGAATTACTACGGGAATTGAAACAACATTTTAAGGATGATCTAAACATTATCGTAGGAGATCAGGAAATAAATAAAATTCATCGCATAGGAGTTAAAAACCAAGAAAGCAAAAAACCAAGGCCGGTATTGTGTGCGTTTGTAAATAATTGGAGAAAAACTGAGATTATGGGGAATAAAAAGAGCCTGAAAGTGATTAATATCAGTGAAGACTACTCGAAAGAAGTGCTAGCAAAAAGGAAAATGCTGCAAGCTGAATTAATCGAGGAGCGGAAAAAGGGCAACGTCGCGTATCTAAAGTATGACAAACTAATAGTCAAAGAGAGTACAAACAGCCAAGAAAAAAGGAAAAGAGAGTCATCTACCTCACCCTCGACTGATAATAGCCAACCTAAAAAACAACAGGTTGTATGTTCAACCAAGTCAATTAGAACAAATGCATTTGATATGATGCGGTGTAGGTCCGCCTCTCTTTTTAACATACCCCATACCCTAAAACAATAGCAATCAACAATCGGCAAACGGAATCCAAAATCAATCGAAGAAACGGACAATAACGAAACAAGACTACATCGAACTCCCCCAAGCCGACTGGTCCTCGTGGGGGAAGAAGACCACAACCCTCCAACAATAATCAGAAATGAATACAAACATCATAACAAACAACATAACTATCAAAACCACAAAATTTACATCGCAACCCTCAATGTACTTACTCTGAAAAACGAGGAAAATCTTGCTGAACTAATGCACGCACTAGAAGACATAAAATGGGATATCGTAGGCCTTAGCGAAGTCAGAAGAATGGGAGAAAATATCATGTCATATCCAGACTACATATTTTACCACATAGGTGAGAACCCAGGGCTCTATGGGGTTGGATTTCTTGTCAAAAAACATATGACATCATACGTAGAAGGATTTGTAGGCATCTCAGAGCGTATCGCGATATTGAATATAAAACTTCCCGGTTATGATGATCCTTGGACAATTGTACAAATATATTCACCTACCGAACAAGCTAATTTAGAAACAATTAATTCATTCTACAACGTTTTAAATAATGCTATTCGAGAGCACGGGCATAAAAACCTCATTATAATAGAGGACTACAATAGCCAAATTGGGGAAAGGCGTCCAGGAGAAACAAAAACAATAGGATCATTCACATACAGTAACAAACCCAGAAATAGAAATGGAGAACATATGATAAATTTCGCATTAGAAAATAATTTGACCATCCTAAATACTATGTTCATGAAAAATAAGAAAAATTTGTAGACCTGGATCTCGCCGGATGGTAAAACAAAAAACCAAATAGATTTTATAATGACTAACAATAATAGATGCTTCACGAACTTTACTATAATCAACAAATTGAACTTTAACACAAATCATAAGATGATCAGAACAGAACTTAAAACAACTCAACCCAAAAAGGCTAGACCAAGACAGAACCCAACAAACGCAAAAATGGGAAAACATCAACTGGAACAAATAACAACAAATCTAAAGAACAAACTAGTAGACTTCCAATCCAATACAATAGAACTAGGAACACAAGAAAAATATAATTGGATGGAAGATACCATAAAAACCCAGATACAACTTACTGCAAGTACCAAAATAATAGAGAAGAAATGGCTCACAACAAAAACCACGCAACTATTAGAAGACAGGAATCACCTAATTAGCGCTAAAGATATGCAAGACCGAAGGAAACTTTTAACAAAAATAAATAAAGAAATAAAGCATAACATAAGGAGTGACAGAAAGAAGAATAGAATGGAAACAATAGAAAGGTATATAAGTAAAACGGGTGGAATCAAAAAAGCTTATAGAGAACTGAAGAATTCGATGAACTGGATTGTCAAGATTAAAAAAGGCAGTGGAAACTGGAACCACCGCAGAACAGACATACTGAACACAGCAACATCCTACTACAAGAAACTATACGAAAGCAATAGAACAGAAGAAGAAATAGACTTGACTAATGCTACAAGTATCCCTAACATCCTTGAAGCTGAAGTTGAAAAAGCAATAGATACACAAAGTGTAGATAAAACACCAGGTCCCGATAGAATCAACAACGAAATCCTAAAGTATGGCAAGGAAATTCTATTACCGGTGCTTACAGATATATTCAACGATATAATAGAAACTGAAATAATACCCCAGCAATGGACGGAGTCCAACATTATCCTGCTGTACAAGAAAGGAGACAAACACGACATCGGGAATTATCGTCCAATAAGCCTTATGTCTAACATATATAAAGTCTTCGCCAAGATCATACTAAAACGTATCGAAAGAACACTAGACGAACACCAACCTATTGAGCAGGCGGGCTTTCGGAAGAACTACTCAGTGATCGACCATATCCATACAGTTCGTCAGGTCATAGAGAAGTACAACGAATATCAACTTATATATTACATCGCATTCATCGACTACAGCAAAGCATTTGACTCACTACTGCACAAAAACATATGGGAGGCCTTAGTGGAGCAAGGAATTGAGTACAAATACATCCGATTAATTAAAAATATATACAGTCACAGCACCGCCAGAATCCAATTAGAAAAGAAGGGCATACCATTTAGAGTGGGAAAAGGAGTTCGACAAGGAGACCCCCTTTCACCAAAACTGTTCTCGGCTGTTTTGGAATCCATCTTTAGGCGACTCAACTGGAGAAAATTGGGAATAAATGTAGATGGTACATCGCTGTCGCACCTGAGATTCGCAGATGACATCGTGCTATTCGCCAAAACACCTGGAGAAATTAATAGAATGATGGAAGACCTTGCAACTGAAAGCGAGAAAGTCGGTCTAAAACTCAATCCGGAAAAAACAAGATTAATGACTAATGGAAATAAGACCGCGATACAAGTTAGAAACACAGAAATCATCTACACTGATGAATACGTAGGGGAGAGGGGGGCAAAATGGGGTATAGGGGGCAAAACGGGGTACCCTTTAAAATTATATAAAAAAAATTTTTTTTCAAAAGTTGTTGAGAAAGTTT
>JAPYZH010000889.1:0-12523 GCA_030523085.1 Meteorus colon | reverse complement strand
TTATAGTAATGAATTTTCGTATTCAAATTTTTAATTTTAATAAAAAAAAAATTTAGATTCTATTATGACTTACGGGGTACTGTCCGTACAACCTTAAACTCAGTCCAGGCATCGTATATTTCGCAGGCAACTGAGTTAATTTTATTTTTTATGAATAAGTACAATCGTTTGAGAATTGTTTGGAAAAATTTAGGTGAATGTTTTCATTATTTGGGAATTGATAGTTCACTTGTCAAACATCGGAATTCTTGAGTGCATAGTTAGCAGGCACGATCATGAAAAATATATGAAAATGGTTTCAATCAATCTAATATTATTTCGGGAACAGGTCTATGATGATTTCAACTTTTGGAAAAATTATTTCATTCTTTATTCTTTCATAGAGTATTCTTCTATACCCTATCGACTATATTCACTCGTCTGATAGAGTAAACGGAATCTAAATGAAGTACTAGCAATTGCAACTCCAAGATCTTCGTGAATTACCGCAATTGAGTCAGCATGAAACTCTTATTGTAGAGTCACGATGAATATTTAATTATAGATATTTGCAATTAGGAACACAAACTTCTTTCACCACATCTCAGGAAATGGGGGGAGGGGGGTAGGTATTCTCCTTTCACGTCCCGAATTTCCTGTGCTTTTTGCGGGCGTTGTAGAACAAAAAATGTCGGACTTTCTTTGCATCCACTTCTCGACACGAAATTTATTGAGCGTTTTAGAATACAATAAATAAAGCATGAATGAAAATTCACAGTTGCAAAGTGAGTCCCTTATGTGACGCCAAATGTATGGAAAGAAATTAAAAACGGAGTCAACTGGTTTACATAGTTCCTCTCTCCTGTCTGCCGCGAACAAACTTTGAAGATATATTCTCAATCGGGGAAAATATTGTTATGATCGGTAGCAAATAGCGGTAGAGAATTTTTATTTTTCCGCACAATGACAGAAGTTTGAAGAAAAAAAAACATTTTCGGCCATTTCTTTGAATTTTTGGATTTTTTACAAATAGAGTAAATGAATATTTGGAGATGGTTGTGGTATGGCCGATAGAAAGACATGTACTAATGGTTCATAACGAATTTGGAGTCGATCGATTGGATAGAACCCGAGATATTGTGTCAACCAGTTTAGGAAAGGTTGAGTCGAGTAAAACACGTTTGAAGTTGAGAACTGCCACGGTGTGGCATAGTCACTGCGCCACAAGAATTTTAGTTGCAAAATGACTTTTATTTATGCACAATTAATTGAAAATATTAATTGCAATTCGAATCGCCATTTCAAGATGACTTCGCGAGTGGTGAGGCATCGCTTGTCGCTTACATGTGAATGAATAAAGTCAATTCAGTTTAATATTCATACTTATGTAAGCGACATCAAGCGACTCTTACCACTTGTGATTCGAATTGCAATTAATATTTTCAATTAATTGTGCATATATAAAAGTTATTTTGTAAAAAAAACTTCAAGCATCGAAAAAGCAAAAAAAGAGAAATGTATCTATAGCAAAAAACGTAATAAAAACTTTTTAATTTACTGAGATTAGAGGAAGAGAAAATTTTTTTTTTTCAATTCCAAATATCCAGATAAAGATTTATCTAATAATCGAAGTATTTGTGGAGTCTGATGGAGAATTTTTACAGCAATTAGTACCACTTATTCATTGCTCTCGATGATTAGAATTGCCCGCAACTCAATTGTAGTGGAGATGAAACCCTAAATATTTTATTTAGATCCCGTATACTCAGTCAGCAGAGTAAATATAGTTGATAGAGTATAGAAATGCACACTCTTTGCGCATCTATTCCTGATACTACTCAAATTGAGTTTTACAAAACGTAATGATTTTTCCCAAATGTTGATCCCATCACACACCTGCTCCCCAGATAATTTCGGATTAATTAAAACCATTTTCGTGGTCATGCCTGCTAACTATACGCCCGAGAATTTCGATCTTCAACAAGTGAACTATCAATTACCAAATAATGAAAACATTTTTCTAAACTTTCGCTGACAATTCCTAAACGATTTCACTCAGAAAAAATGAAAATTAATTCAGTTGTCTGCCGAGGATACGAAGTCACTTAGTCATTTGTGTATCCAAGAAGTTTATCGTAGAGACATCTGTAGTTATCTGTTGAAAATTTTTGGCGGTGGACACGTTCAATAGAGCTACTTTTCCGTCCACATGACAACAACTATATTGAGTTGACTATATATCTTGGAAAAAAAAACATAATGCATTATGTAGGTGTGTATGTATATATATATTTGAAATTCATGTACAAGTCACTATGTTTACGCTTTGTGTGCCTATGGCATACTTTTGCACATATGGACATGCATAAATTCAATAATGATTCACACCAAAAAATTATTTGATCTGCCACACATAAAAAAAAGTTCGGCATTGCGAGATACTGAAAAATTTTCAGCATTATTACCTTGCTTGGCTTATAACGATGGACATTGCTGACTATATGCAACATAGGTTGGGTCTCCATCTCACTGATAAAATTTTCAATATTCATGAATTATTCTCATAGTTCAATTGAATGGTCAGTCGAGTCCTATAAATTCCTGTTGTTCTGAATATTTTTTTTGGCGAAATTCAGCGAAAAATGGTGATCTTTCAATTGCTGACATGAACTAACGTGATAGTATAAACATGAACTGTTGAAAATATGAAAATGACTAAACTTGATTTCTAATAAATTCTAGTATCGAGCCTATACTCCAATTGTATTGTGTCAAAATATTCGAAACTTTGGGACAGAACTATATCGTATTTCTGTACGCCCGTAGCGCTATCTATTTTTAGAATGTAGGAATTTCATAACCTCTATCCACGAAATGTATGTGGAACGATAAAAGGAACTTACAGGCTTGTGCTGCGAAATGCTCCGAAAGATTGAACTGTACAGATACAAATACGTCACGCGTGCCAAGAAATGAAGAGAAGTGATGAAGTAATATAATGGACATTGGAAACTGTGAAAGCAGCCACAAAAGAAAGAACGGGAGGAATTTAGAGAAGAGAATCACAGGAGTGGTTAGTAAAATCATTGGACGCGGGGGTTGAAGGCATTTGAGAATGTTGAGAATAGTTGAGAATAGTTGAGAATGGCGCATTATAGCAGTGTGTAGTGTGTGGCGGTGGTGATGGGCGGAGTAGAGGTGAAACAAGGCGGACAATGAACAGTGATACCACTATTGGAGAAATATACGGTGACGTTACTACAATACTGCTGGCCAGTCTGCTCCCTCCAAAAATTTTGTTGAATTGGTAGTATTGTCTTTTCGGTAGTTTACAAATAAAATGGCCGATATGTGAGGCTATTTTATATGGAGATATAAAATGTGCAATTGAGGTAAAATTAATGACCACTGGTAAAACGTGAAGTTGTGTTTAGAGCGAGTATCGCTTGTGGCAAATGTGATTTTCATCATAGTATTAGTGTTAAAGCAAAACTAGTGCGAGGAGAAGGTGGAGGTTGTATTTTACAGTCGGTTGCTGTCGTGAGACGCCGCGGGGCCCCCGCAATACCGAAACGGCGAGAGAATCACTCACACGATCGTGTGTTAGTTCCAACACACGCAAGAAAAATATAACGTGGGTAAACGACAAATATATATTACTGTTTTTTTCTCATGTGTACATTGGTGTGTACGATAGCGCGGCAAATATACAAATAAGAAAGCATTTATTATCATTTTGGCAGGCAGTGAGACGAACACCAATTGGACATTGGTAGACCTCGAGGCGAAAGCACGAGTGCGAGCGAGAGTTATCAGCGGACAGTTGCAATCTGTGTATCGCGCGTGTTGCGCTTTATACGGAACGACTCATCGTGAGATTGTTCCGCAACTTGAGTGGGGTAGCCTATTGGAGCCCATCACGCTTTTGAACCTCCACAAGAAAAGTAGCGTCCCGTGAAGGGACGTAGATATGATACCCATAATTGAATATTACAACCGAGATACTGGAGTGTGACGGGTATATTTACCTGGAGCCGCTCAAGATACTTCCCGCCGACCAATTTGTCGTTGTGGAACGAGTCGGCGCGGACGATGCGTTGACAGAGTGCGTAGAGGTGCCAACGAGCAGCACAGTGGCCAGTGAAAGTGATCCCGATCACGCTACCCTAGCCAATATGTGCACGACTCCTGGTAATGCCGGCACTGGTTTTGGGTACGCGTGGTCGTTTGGTGGTCCTGGAACAGAGACCCGAGAGAATGCCCAAGGTGAATTGACAGCTAACATCAGCTACGCTGTGAATAATAATCAGGATCAAAGTACCAGTCAAAAAATTCAGGTTGATATTAAACCGTCTAAGGTGATAAATAGTACGGCGCGTCGGCCTGTATTCACAATGAATGAAAGTTGTCAACAAACACCAACAACACATCATGGACATACTGGAGCCCACAATCAAACAGCGCACGCGACTCATGCGCGTGTTAAAAAGCATTCAGATGTATTCACATTGACCTGCGATAAAGGCGGGTGTAATTGTGATGCAGCTCATTCAACACCAGCCTCCACTATTTTTCCCAATACATTAGTCTTCACAACCGGTGATAAACATGCAATGAGCAAGCATTTTATGACACCGATTGGCCCACTTCAGCTTACAGCTGAAGAGTGCAATGAAATATTGATGAAAAGAGCCGCTGCTGCTTCAAATCAAGCAACTGGTAATAATGTATCAACAAGTCAAGCAGACACGGCCACACACTTTGGTCATGTGTTGACACACGTAAATACAACGCAAATTGAGACCAAGGTCAAGCAACAAGACATGGGTAGTCAAGTTCGTGTACCGAAGGAACGGCCTTACTCGTGCTCCGAGTGTGGCAAATCATTTCTTCTTAAACATCATCTTACTACTCATGCTAGGGTTCATACTGGCGAACGACCACATATCTGTGTCCATTGTGGCAAGAGTTTTGCGCACAAACACTGTCTCCATACCCACTTACTCTTGCATAGTGCAGAGAGACCTTATCAATGTCGAGAATGCAAAAAATCTTTTACTCTCAAGCATCATCTTGTTACGCACACACGTGTTCATACGCGAGAACGGCCATTTGTCTGTCCAGAGTGTGGCAGAGCATTTCCACTCAAGCGTCACTTAGTGACTCACAGTAAATTTCATTCGGGCGAACGGCCTTTTGTTTGCGGTGAATGTGGCGAATCATTTTCACAAAAAGATCATCTGACAATGCACTCGCGCTTCCACGGTAGTCTCCATCCTTTCGTTTGTTCCGACTGTGGGGCTACCTTCCAGAGAAAGTTTGAGCTCGTCAATCATGGTCGTCTTCATGGTCGTGTACCTCATTCATGCACTGTCTGCGGCAAAGAGTTCTTGCAGAAGAGAACTCTACTCGCGCACATGCGGCTGCATACTGGTGAAACGCCATTCGCGTGCACGGTTTGCGGTGAAGCATTTGGTCGGAAAGTTGATCTAGTTGCTCACTCGAAGATGCACAATGCTATCACTGATGAGAAAACCCTTACTTGCAGGTAGGTTTTATGAATATTTGTTATAATATTAGCACATGCATACTGCTATCTTCATTGCATTTTGTCAGGATACACTAATGCTTAATATACAACCACCCCTCCGCCTTTTTTTCTTCTTTCCAGGGAATGTGGCTTGGATTTCCCCAATCGAGAAGCACTCACTTTACATTTGAGGTTGCATACGGGTGACAGAACTTTAGTGACAGATTTATGCGGACTTGCTGCGGCATTCCAACAAACACCTGGGCACTTTTTGACACCTAATACAACTGGAACGCACCAGGTATATATTACGATTATATCAGGTAATTGTAATGGACTTCGTCAATATTATATAGAAAAATCAAATATTGCAGATCAATGGACCAATCGGCACAGCTGGCGTGAGTCATATGCAGTGTGCAACACAAACATCACCACCAGCTGGGCCCAAACCCAAGCCACATTTGTGTCCGGATTGTGGACGTGGATTCGCTCAAAAGCATGGACTTTCCCAGCATCAGCGACGTCACACCGATGGTAGTTGTCACATAAGATCGCATGTCTGCGATAAATGCGGAAAGGCGTTCTTCCAGAAGAATCACTTATTGCTTCATCAACGTCAACACATGGATCCACCGCCTAGTATATTGCGTCAACAGCAAAGATTAGCAGCACAGGCAGCTGCTCAAGCCCAACAACAACAAACACAGCAACAAAATCAAGTTCAACAACAACAAAATCAGGCACAACAACAGCAACAGCAGGTTCAACAATCGCAACAAGTTCAAACGACCCAACAGCAACAAGTGCAACAACAGGGCCAACAGCAATCACAACAACAATCGCAGCAATCTCAGCAGCCTCAACAACAAACATGCACAGTTGATACCAAGGCAATTCAACTGCAAGCAATACAGCAGCAAGTGCAACAACAAGTGCAACAACAAGTACAGCAGCACCAGCAACAACAACAACAACAACAGCAACAACAACAACAGCAGCAGCAGCAGCAGCAACAACAACAACAACAACAACAACAGGTGTGCTCAGTGGACACAAAAGCAATACAATTGAATGTCACTATGTGAGACAATTTGAAGTGTGAAGAATGGAGCGTGGTAACCGCAAATGACGAACAGAATAACGGAAATAATAATGATCACAATGAGAATCATGACAGCCATGACTACGAAAACCACAATGATGATGACGACGACGACAATGACGATGACAATGATGCACCCCTGAACGCGCACCCCGCTGCCACCCATTGCACGCACTTTTCATGTACTAACATTACACACTAGTTATATATTTATTATATCTAGACGGAAAATGAAAAAAGGAATATTAAGGAAACGAAAGACAAGGCATGAAATAACCGATTTTATTACAAAAGTGTGTATGTATATGTATGTTTGAACAAATATACATATATGCATATATATATATATATATATATATATATATATATATATATATCTATGTATGTGCATATATGTGTTTGTATGCACATATACATATATATATATATATATATAAAAATTATACATATATTATAATTATGTGTAAGGCTTGTAACAAGAAAAAAAATAAAAATAACCATATATTAGTGTTTTACATATACTTCATCTATCATTTTAATTTTTAGATTGTAAAGTTGAAGTACTAAAATATGAATGATAAACAAAATTAGTTGCCTTATCGAAATGATATAAAACTTTTAAATAGAACTATATATTAACTGTTTATTTGATGTAAGGAGAGTGAACCTCCGTGAAGCATCACCGTTATTTTCCATTTTAATTTTACTTGGTAGGATATAAATTTATAAAAAAAAAAAAAAAATGAGAATACAAAATATACATATTGGATAAATAAAAAAAAATCACAGATTACGATAAACCTTAACATTCCTTACAAGTAGCCTAAACATTCACCTATGAATTATATTCTTACTCAGGTGTACATATACGAATGAATGGTACTCATGTATGATTTTCCATTACTCGGCTTCAATGAAAGTGCTGAGAGAGATTAGATAGATGAAACAGCTTTGTACATAAACAATATAAAGCCAGGCGTATTTGCAAAATTCAGCTGACCGAATATCATGGTAAAGAGTTGAGAATTTCCAAAAAAGAATGACAATTGATTCGGTGGACTTGCAGATTCTCATATTAAACAACACAACGTGTCTACTCATACTTATGTGAATACTTGATTACTTGGACCATTCGGACAAAATCATTGTTTTTCCAATATCTTCTTATTATTCATAATGAATTACCAAAGATATGGCATGAAGGTAGGCAAGTTCATATTACATTTCAGTTTTTGTCATCAAAAAATTTTGTATATTTGTATAAATGTAAGGGAATTTGATGTTATGAGTTGAAGAAGGAAATGGTTCTTAATTATTTGTACACATTTTAATATTTGAGGAAATGCTAAAATTTGAAATTTCTCTAGATTCGTCCATGGCAAATATACAGACAGATCCCTTTGTCTTGCTCATGAAAAAATTGAGATAGTGTTTCACTCCCTCTTGCGTCTTTCTTAGTTTCATTGTCCTTTGTATGGTATTGAAGTTTAATATAATTTCAGTCAAACAGTTTCTCATTCTCAATTTCTCATTCGTTCGGTGATAGGTGGGGGTCCATAACAGAGCGCTACCTAGCAACAATGTCCCGAAGTATATATTGCTCGATGCGCTTGCGCCAATGAAACGTCTATTTGCGTTAGCAGAGAAGAAAGAGTGACAGAGTGTGTGACGAAGGAGCGAAAGGGGGAAGATGCAATCTATCGAAATCGACTACAGCAAACTATAGAAGTATATAGAAGGATACGAGTGTGAGTAGGAAAGAAACAACTTTAAAACGCAGTTATAGTGGCAACGATGAGACAGAGAACAGAGAAAGACAATACCAGGTGATCACATACCGCGTAGTGCAGCGTAGTACAGCTGGATACGATTGGATACGATTGGATACGATACTGTCGCTTCTCATCAGCTAGCAGTGTTGTTTACTGTTGTTGATAACATAAAGGAATACAACAGAGTGGGTGCGCTGCCGCCGTGTTGGTAGTGATGATCAAAACGAGTTGTTGTGTTTTGTGTCCAGCGCGAGAACCTCACAGTTATCCGCGCTGAAATAGCCGGATTATAATACAGTAACAATTACCGCTGCTAATTGCCGCGAATACGGATGCATATGGAGGTGCGTAGATAAATTTTGATGCATTTTCATATATATATATATATATGTTGGTGGTATGTTTTGTTTTTAATAATACGCATCGATGAGAATTGTCTGAATATTATCTTTTGTTTATCATATTTCTACTTTTTTACTCTCGAGATATAAAAAGTGGATGCCGCTACTTCATATTTTGTCTCATATTCAATATTATTGACGCGAAAAGTTATATAGAAACACAGATACGTGACTGTCTCCGCTATTTCGATACAAAAACTACGCATCGAAATGATATATATATTTCTCCTTTAATTTCACAAACTTCGTATTCTCGATACAGTTTATTATGTATATAGACAATATTACATAGTTATTCGTGACATTTGTGTTTTCTTCGCACTGATCGATGTTGTGGATTGTCGTAATCGGCGCAGTAATCTCGGTATCTTCTGTCTACCTATAGATGTAATTGCATACTTGCCAGCCTGTCTCTATGGGCTTTGGGCTCCGTTACAGATTCGAGTACATCCACCGCTCGTAGGCTATGTTGGCTCGAACGCTTGAACAAAAATAAGAGAGTGGGAGCGAGTGAATGAATGAGAAATAAGCGAGCTACAAGGAGATCACAATGAACAATGCATTCACATATATTGGTCTTTATTCGCATTATTTTTCATGAATATTTTTCGCATTCTCACTTGGCCTCATCTTATTATCCTTCTCAATTGTTGTCTGCCAATGTCATTGTTCGTCAACGTGTGTCCTTGTCCACTCTGACAATTTTCGGTCTCTTAGATCTTTATTGAGCATGTGCATACTTCATTATTTGAAGTTTTTCGATAAGAATACATAAATTTCTTGTATGAATCATCTTGCCACCACAATTCAATTCAATGTTGCGCCCATTTTGAGCATTCGTACTAGTATGGATCAAGTTCTTGAGGCCATGTGACTTTACGTACAAGACACACATATATATCGTACTGATACATCAACATGTTTTCCAGTGCTACCATTTTTTTTAACAAATATTTGAATGAACGAAAATTTTTTCTTGTTTTCATCATTTTATGATGGCATGAAAGTTGAGATTGAGAACTTCTTCACCGCATTTCATGATGCAATGTCTCATAAATATCCATCAAAAGTCTTTTTTCCTTTGTATTCTGACCAAAAAAAATGTGAGGTGAAATGACTTTAAAAATTTCAGTGCAACAAGCTCATTAATGAAAATACATGGCAAGATGAAAAGTATTTATTATGTTGAATTTATACATATAGGGTCATGTGGGGCAAGTGTGCGAAGTGGGTAAGAGTGCGCAAACCCATTCATTTGAGCCCCAAATACATGGAATTGCGCACTCTTACCCACTGCACACTTTTGCCCCGCATGACTCTATACCTAGAATTCGAGATGTGAATCAATCAGTTTTTCATTTAAAATTCTGTCAAGTTACATAAAATAGTTGAAGAATTTATTATAATATGAAACAGATGAACATATGTTGAAGAACGAAAACTATACTTATGCTATCAAAGTGATTTATATTTATCATTTTAAGTTGTATAGAAAAACTTCGGCAGGATCATTTGACTTATAGGATAATATAATTCAATTATGTGAATTTTCTACAGTTGACATAGAGATATTATTTTTTCAATAATAGGATGTGATGGTGATAGTGATAATTTATAAAAATTATAATAAATCTAAATACCTATAGTATTCAATAATATAGTCCACATTCGACATAAATTAGTTGATAATAAATTATTAAACTGTCTTATATTGTTTGGTTGAAATCTCTTGCAAAAATTGATTGATATATATATTATATTAAATTTTTTATTTACTTATTTCACTATATTAATAGAAAAGCTTATTTGTGGTGGATAGTTTGTGTTTGTATATAAAAAATCATATAATATGATATGTGCCCATAAATATTTATAAGAAACAATTATACGCATATTGGCGTGATATATTTAGGCTGAATAATATTTCAGTTACTATCATAGATGTTAACAGTTGACAAATACATTTTTGTATATTAAATCAGATGAAAAATGAGGCGAAGTAAGTCACGACTTGACTCAGGATTCTTATACTATTGAATACCCAACATGATGCAAACCAGCCTATGTATGAAGATGCGTGATGCAATGCGTGATTGTTTACTTTCAGTTCATCTGGTGTTTTGGCCATAAAAAATAAAAAAGTTAATATTTTTCGGAAGTTTTCATTTTCACTCCACTCATTTCACAGCAGATGTATAGTGAAGTTTATCCTTTGGGATCTTCGAAAAATCGAGAGAGGTAGTAAATGAATTTTTCACTGTCGTACTTTTGGTCGGAAAAGGTATATTGTTGTGAATATATGTAAGTGTTGGTAAAAGCACGAAAACTTTTTGGGCTCTACAATTATCGCGTATTTTATTTTGCTTGGAAAATTGTCGCAATCCATAATAAATCAAGCATTCCAAAAAATTGATTGCTTTGCCTTCTCATCGATATTTACGAATCAAGAATTTCTGATAATGCGACTCTAAACGTATGTGTGGGAACATAATTCTATTGATTCAATATTCGCGTTAACTGTTACATAGATGACAACTTTTATTTGATGAGTCAATCAAATTTTTTTGCGGTTGTATCAATTTTCATTGTACAATTGTGCGGTTCTATTAATTGTTATTCAATTTCGTTTTAATATATGAAATAGAATTTGAACAGCTTCTCACCATACGTATGAACAAATACGCGCACTTCAAACTGGAATTGGGAACTGAAATGGAGGCGTGGCTTAAAAAACATGTCGGAAAGTAGCTTACACTTTCAATTTTTTAACGTATGTGATAGTAGACTAAGTCACTAAAATGTTATAAGATATCACAGATGTATTATTATGGACGGATAATAACCCGAACCAGAAAAATATTCATGATGCGCAACGTATTTTATCTGCTGGGCATTTATTTAAATGTGGAATTAATAGTGAAAAAAGTGATAAAAATGTGACTATAGTTACCGCACTTTGTATACAGCCGGGATTCTTGTAGAACAGTATTTTTCGCTCCAAAAAACTTGGGTATATTGCATGAAGGGATTGCAGTTTTTTTTTTAAATTTTTTTCCTGAATTATAATCTGAAAAATCAAAAATAACAAATAACTATTCTTGTTGACATTTAATTATTTAAAAAGAAAAAAAATTATACTCTCAGTTTTGAATTTGTAAGTTAAACTTTGAAAACGTACCTAGTAATATATAATCGGTTATTTTGAAATGTAGAGAGCAAATTTTCATTTGAGGAGTCACTTCATTTATTTTTAATAACTTCTTCCACGCTTTAAACTTATCAATTTTTCCCAAATTACCGAAATAATTTTCTAATAACACTGTACGTTCACTAGCTTTACTTTTACAATATCCAACTGCACAACATACTCTACATTTTGATTTAACACGTTTTGTAAAAATTCCAACTTTCAGTTTTACTTTTATTTATCGATAACTTATTATTTAAAATTTTTTGCAAATACAAACAGCTTGCATCTACTGTGTATTTACTCGACCGTTGTAAGCCACTTATAGTTTATTTTTTTACCACCAGACTGCGTGCCTCAATCCGTCAGTTCCCAATAGTAAAAAAAAAACTGCACGGAGAGAAAAAAAGGATAAAAATCACCGTTCTAGCACAGTAATCTCGAAGTAATTTGCTTGTTTGGCTAATTTTATACATCAATACGTGAATAAATAATAATCCAAAAATTAAAATTCAATTTCCATTTGCAGAATTTTTATCATACAGAACC
>JAPYZH010000888.1:0-12529 GCA_030523085.1 Meteorus colon | reverse complement strand
ACAATTCGTTAGATAACTCTCACAATTATCTGTAAGATAATACGCGTTGTATTCCTGTTACGACGTGTTTGAATAACCGGTACAGCTATCCAACAGAATCATTGATTCAGTATTGTTGTCACAGCAACCCTAAAGATATATCTAAAGCAAAATAACTATGGCAACTAACCTATAACCCCTACAGCAGCATTTTATTTCCTTCACTGTACTGTAAATGTTAGATCTTTACTGTACACCAGCGGGAAATCATTCATGCGGTTTATGAGGTCAATTTCCCTGATAGAAACGACATGGGACGCTAATGAGTCAGTAGCTTAAACTAAAAGGCTGATTAAGTTGCGGAAGAAAACACTCAACTATCTTCCCAGGTTAGATTGATAACATCGTGACCTTATCTCGCGTATTCAAAAAATTTGGGAACAAAAACACCCCAAATAATTCCAACCAGATTTTTCGCTGTTCCAGGTCGATAAAATGACTTCATTTCAAACGTTGAAAAGCCATCAAACCACAGCACCTGAAACTCCTTCCTCTTTCATCCATATAAAGTAATAAATAAATTCGAGTGAAGAAAAAAAACGATAAAAAACAAAAGATAAAAAAACAAGAGATGAAGCTCAAATTCAACTAAAGCCAAACAGCTTCGGGAAATCACCTGCTCAGTCAATTTTACCTGCATCGACACCCACACCCTCCAGCCATGCATTAACACAAAAGAAACCCAGGACCCTTCACACCAATAAAAAAAATCACTCACAAGAAAAAAAAACAAATTAAAATTATTAATAACACGATTGATAATTTCAACAAGAAAAAACAAAATTTAATCTCAACTTTAAATCTTTATCTGTTGTTTTCTTTTGTGTTTTTTTTTCCTCTCTCTCTCTCTCTCTCTTTGGGTCATTGAATTGATTAGGATGAAAACAAGTGGGAGGTGTGAAGAAAGAAGGGTGGAGAAAGAGGAGTGTGGGGGTTGGAAACAGCGATTAAAATATATCGAATGTCCGGGTCGGCGCGGCGCCAGACTTTGTAACTTTATATATCGAGCGAGTTTATATCCGCCAACGCTCGCATACAGCATTGCGTATCTCATCTACGTCGGCGGTACATGGCCACCGTTATAACCATCAACAAGAATATATTCTCACATATATACACAATCTATGCGTGTATATAAAATTTATATATAGATATACACGTAAAATAGAATTTCAGTAGCGAGTGACCCCAGAGGAGCGTGTTCAAACACGTTCACAAATATATTTATATACAATTGCTCACAAGAAACATCTGTTTCCATCGGTCCACGTATTTGTGTTTTTTTTTAACAAATTAAAATTGTTTTCATCAAATTTATATTGTTTATTAAATTTTAAACAATAAATTTTCCCACATTTATTAAATAATTGCAAACATTTTTCTTGCAATTTTGAAATAAATGAAAAATATTAATTTTGTTTACTTTAAATTCTCTATAATACAATTAAATAAATAGTTAATTAATTAATTTATTTATTTTGTGTATTTTAAAATTAAAATTTTCAGAATTTCTCTTAATTTCTTTTAATTATTTCTCCACAACAATAAATCATAAAAATCACCTAATAATTTTTTCAGTTCCTACTAAACTAATAGCAAACAATAAATTATAAATAATTGCATTGAATATTAATCTAAATATAAATAATATCAAAACAAATATAAACAAAAAAAATTAAATATCAAATTACAGTCCATTAATTTCCTTCTTATTTCGCGTGTACTTTTTCTTCCTATTCTATACAATTTATTAATTTATTGTAAATGAATTTATTAATTTATAAATTGATTAATTTGATTTGATGTTGCGCCTTAAAAAGCGTTAGAGTCGTAGAGAATTAATTTAATATTATTGTTTGACATATTCGTGCGCTCTATTTAGCATTATGCATTTTTTCATGGGTCCGTAGTCGTCTAGACGTGTGGCTATTTCGATTCATGCATGTCCACGTGTGTGTATATGCAGATAGATGTATAGAGTTGTCAAATGTGTTCACTGTACTCTTTTATTATATATATATTATATATATACACACCTTGTCGTTGTGGTGATGTCGGGGCATGGTCGGCACGCAACGAATCTCTTCTCTTGCAAGGCGTACGTCGTCTCGACGCCTGTAACTCTTCTACACACACAAACACACACACGTTGATGTGCATATTCGCTAAAGCCGCATTGGAGTTGATGAAAGCTCACGAAAAAAAAAAAAAAAATAGAAGCTCAAACAAAAAAATTTACACGTTCCACATCGGTCATGTTAATTATTTCTAATTGCGTCAATTTATTTTTTTTATCTTTTATATTTTTACAATCTATTTTATGTATATTTTTTTTTAAATGTTAGTGAAGAATTTGTTTTAGAATTTTGTTGATTATTATTTAAAATGTCAGATAGGAGAATTTTTAATTGTTTATTAATTAATTAATTTATTTTTTATTTTTGTTACAGTTCATTGGAAATTAATAAATGGAATAAACAGAAGAGGAAAAAATTGTGTAAGTAAAATAAATTATTACAATTTTTTTTTATTTATTCTAATTTGTAGTTGTATTTTTGTTTAAGAGATTGTTAATTAAAATTGTGCAAGATTTATAAATAAATAAAATAAAAGTAATTTATTGAGTAAGTTAATGAAAAAAAATTTATTAAAATTTTTAATTTAATGTAAAAAAAAAAATGATCAATGAAATAAAAATTCTTCAAAGTAAATTTTTTAAATCTTTGTAATTTAAAATCATAACAATAAACTATTTAATTTTATTAATTTTTATTAATTACTGATACAAAAGTTTGATAAAAATTAAAACTGAGTGAAAAATAAATTTTCACAGCGACATGACAGAGACGCCAGCTGGACGTCGACGGGCGCCGCGACGTCAACCCAACAATGTGTGTCCTTATTTCGTATATATATATATATATATATATATGTATACATAGATATAAACGACGTCAAGGCGTCTCGACAACGAGTCCACGAGAGTATATGAAACGCAACCAGAGCTGGCGTCGTGGCGTCTATACAAAATTCTCATTCGCTGTGTCCCATCTCTTTTTTTATTTCTTTCCATCATGTTGAATTACATTTAGACAAACAGCTGACAGAGGCAGAACACAAATAAAATGAACAATAAAAAGAAATACCAAAATATGTGCAGGTGTTTAAGTGGGTGGAATGTAAAAACATAACCTAACTTAAATACAAAATTTTGTTACAATTTTCTATCTCATTTTTATATTTTATTATTTATATTTGCATTTATATTATTGCAATGGTGGGATAATTTTTTTTTTTATTGTCCAACATGCACATGAAAAATTATTGCAACTAAAATATTACAGTGCATATAAAATGTTCACGAATTTATATGTATTTATGTGAATACGACTGCGCTTCTGGCATCAGTAAATAGACTGGTTATATATTTTTGTTGCCACGTGTACGCGCCTGCCAGATGCGTCGTCCGCACATGAAATTTATATATATAAAAATATATATAAGATGCGCACCATGCTGCCATTTTTATAATAGCCACACACATGGGATACATTTATAAATATATTTGATCGTGATTGTAATGTAATATCAATTTTGTAAATTATTTATTCAATTTAATTCAATTGCGCTGAGTTGTTCCGACTTTTTGTGATCCTTTGAAATATTTATTTAATTTAATTTCACATATTTTGTTATTATTTGTTATTATTTAGTTCGTTTAATTGCAATTGCATTTATTTTGTAAAATATAGTTCACGGTTGATGATAAATTTACAGAATTATTTGTAATTAATTATTATTTTTATAGAAATGAAAATTGTCGTGTCAATTATTTCAACAGAATTGAATTATTTTTTTTCAATTTGTTTGTTTTTTCAAGGAGAATATAAAAATAATTATGATGAACAGCTCAGTTTATTGGATCATAAAAATTTTCAATGACAAACTTGAAAAAATCACATTTTAATGACATGTTTATTAATAAACCAATTAACAATATCCAATTAATTAAATCAAACAATTTTTTCACAATTCTATCAAAAAGTAGAACAAATTAAAAGAAAAAAATGTCAAAAAAATTTTGCGATTTTTTTGTATTTCAAAAGTTTGTGAAAATTTATCTTTACAAAATTACCAAATCAAAAATAATTCTTATCAATAATTATTAATATAAATTTGTTAAATAATAATACATACAAACATATAAAATAATGAAATTTTTATAAAATTTTTGCCAATGAAGATAAAAATAATCACATGATATATATGAAGAGCGTTAAAACTGAGACTTCCTCGTAAGGAGATATCATTCTTGGTAGTTGGTCAAGTTAAAGAAGAAAAATAAAGAGGAAGAGTAGAAAGATGGTGAAACGACGCGCAACTCGATATCCCTGGCGGGTCGTTTCACTCTCTGGAACAACAAAAAAAAAGTGAGTATGAAATAAAAATAAGAAATAAAGCAGAGAAGACAAAAAAAAAAGAGTGAAGAGTGACCTGCTTGCACCAGCTGGGTCACTCTGCATACAAAGTGCCGGCAGTTGTTTTATATCTTCCACACTCTGTTCTCACACAGCTTCACTGTTTTAATCTTACAAAATTGCACACAGGCACAAATCATATGCGCTCATGATGCGTAGGAAGCAAACATGGTATATAAAACGTTCATGCGTTACTTTAGATACAAACATTACATGAGATGTACGTGCAAACTGCAAGCACAAAGTCACAGACTTGCACATCAGGCGGTTTGCCTTTCATCTTCGACCTCAGTTTCGTCACCCTCAGTAAAATTCACCGTAGTATATATTTTATAACAACCTCGTGCTCTTCATCTCTAGTTTCTTCTTCCTTATTTTAACTTCATGTAACTGTCTCGTATCAATTTCACTTTGATTTTCACAAGCTTCCTCAACAGACTATTTTTTTTTTTTATACACAAATAGAATTTGTATAATAACAGTAAAAAAATAATTACATAAATATTACAATTACATTTATAAAGATGTTTTTTAAATAGTAAAATAAAAATAATTATTAATATATTAAAAATCTTTTGTATCTTTTGCTCATTATCAAAATGTTAAAGTTTAGAAAATGAGAAAAATAATTTTTTTTAATTGTCCGGGACAATTATAAAAATTTTTATAATATTTTGATAGAAATTTCCAAAGTCATGCAAAATTCAAAGTTCAAAATTCAATTTTTTATAATAAAGGATATGAAATATAAAAAAAAATTTCCTTATGGTGTAAACAAATCGGAAAAGATCTGGACAATATTGCGAAAAAACAATTGAAAAATAAAACAAAATAATGAATGAAGTTTATAATGTTCTTTTTTTTTAATACAAACAAAAAATTGATAGACAGGTTGACTATATAGGGGTGAAGCGAGGGGGTTTTAGGAAACCTCCTGAGGCTTTTTGAGGGAGTGAGATTGGTCGGCCGTTTTTAGGCATCTGTGAAAAGGTCATCAAATTGTTAAGAGGATACGTAAAACCTCTTCTTAAAGTGTAATTAGGACTGGCTGCGTACAGGTATGAACGTGTTTATAGCGGGCGGGTTTTTCTCTACCTTTAGTAGTTCTAACTATAACTTTCCAAGAATGGTATTAAGCTGGGTATCTCTTTACCGTTTACCATCAGGTATCGGTTACACGCACCGTCACAAAATCACGCGCCCCCAAAAGGTGTGTTTTCAGGAGTATCAGTGACATTGAGGACAATAGGGCCCATTTCAACTCTACGTAACACCTGGACATCGAGTCCTGTCATTTTTCGTTGCCCCATCTCTCATACACCCCCATCATTTTACCTTTTATCCCCTATTTTTACACCATGACCTTACGACATTATACACCTGTGTTCATATTTTTTTTTTTTCATTTCAAGATTTATGGAAAGCTTAGGGATTTTTTTCCCCTCTCACATCCTCTTTTCGGGCCCATTACATTCTGTTATCATTGTTGGACTTAATTGTTTGAGGTAACAATCGCAGAAGAATTTCGTAGTTTTCTTCTTGTCCCAAAAAAAAAGGGTCTACAACAATTTTTGAAATTTCTAAAGATTTCAAATGAGATTGTTGAGTAGTTAGACGCCATATGCTCTTCAAAAGGGCCCACTATATTCTTTTCCAATACACAATTTAAACTGAAAGATTTTTCGGCCTCAACATTTTCAACACCACACGATGACGTCAGTGAATACAGAGAAGGGGAAAAATGTATTTTTGAAAAGACAAAAGAGCGGTGCTTTAAGTGGGGGTACCCATGGGATAGAATTCTCGGCAGGTGATCAAGTGGCATAAATCAGGTCCTGAAATTGTATGAATAACAGATATAGATACGCATTCTATTGGTAAAAAAAAAGAATTCTTTACCTTTTACACATCCAGACAGATGAACAATGAAACTTTGAAGAGAGTTAACATAATCCCTTTGGAAGTCTGTAGATACGTCAATTTACCATTGGATTATTGTAACTGATACTCTTTATCTCAGTAAATTTCTTCAAATGCACCTGTTGCTTGACACACAACCCCAAAAATCCCCATGACAAATTTAGTTGAACATAAAAATTCTCTTCGGTCAAAATTACAGGCATGTCCCTTACCAAAAGTGGTCGTTAAAACTTTCCCCTGTACTGCGATGAGAGGGAAAAAAGAAATTATTTAATCTTTATTTTTGTCCCTACCACATATCGAATGAAAAAATTGGGCCCTGAGGTCCCATTAATTTTACGCGAAGGGGGAAGGGAGGGGGGATTAATTATTGGGATACGATCGAAGTTCATTGACGATATAATGGGCCGGTGAATATGCACGGCCATAACCCGCCACCTAAAGATTCATTAAGTCACGTTACAAAGTATATAAGGCCCAAAAAAAAATGAATACATGAAGGATATATGTATGATAATGAATGCGTAGGACGGGGTGAAGATGATGGCTAGTTGGTTTGCATGTGTGTATGCGTTGATGTTATAGCTTCAGTGAGAAATGCGAACAGCAATGAATGATGTCCGCACACAGCAGGTGCACGCGGTGGAGCCCTCTACCATAAGTCCCAAAGTTATCTTTAACGACTTCTGCGGGCCGTGATCCTGTCTCGTCGCATCTTCCAGACTCATCCCAACTCGTCTCGCTATTCTGTGTGCGGGCCTTCGTTACATCCACACCTGTAACATCACATTTTATATATTTGCAGAACGATAATATATTTAAGGCCCCAAATATATATAAGGCCCAATTTTTTTTTTTACGGTAAACTATTTTTGAATATGTATTATTTATTTTGGAGGAGTTATGTAAGGAGTTCCTGTAATTAGAATTTTTGAAAAATTGTTTATTGAGATGATTAAAAAAAAAAATTGATGTATTTTATATTTGTGAATGAATAAATATTTGAGCGAATTCTTTCTCATTTGTAATTCTTTTATTTATTTTGGAGAATTTATTTGAGAATTTCTAATAATTAGAATTTTATTTTTAATTGTTTATTCTTTTGTTTATTTAGATAATCCAAAAAAAAAATTGATGTATTTTATTTTTGCGAATGAATAAATATTTGAGCGAATTCTTTCTCATTTGTAATTCTTTCATTTATTTTGGAGAATTCATTTGAGGACTTCTAATGATTAGAATTTTGTTTTTAATTGTTTATTCTTTTGTTTATTGAGATGATATAAAAAAAAAATTGATGTATTTTATATTTGTGAATGAATAAATATTTGAGCAAATTCTTTCCCATTTGTAATTCTTTTGTTTATTTTGGAGAATTTATTGGAGAATTTCTAATAATTAGAATTTTATTTTCAATTGTTTATTGAATTTTTTTTATTTAGATGATCCAAAAAAAAATTAATGTATTTTATTTTTGGGAATAAAAAAATATTAAAGTGAAATTTTTCCCACTTTAATTCTTTTGTTGATTCGGTGAGTGGATTCACTGGACCAAACATCATCTCTAGAGTGTGTCCCCCTCTGGCAATACACTAAAATATATAAATATATGTTGGTGGATTGTAACACACAGGTGCGGTTGTATATATGCAACTTGGGACCCATACGGCACATAGGCGCCAGGACCCAGCGGGTTGTCGCGTCCTTCGGCTCCACTCGATGCGTCAGAAAAAAAGATATGTCTTTAGAAAAATACAAGAAAACATACACAGATATATATATACAGGGTGTTTCACAGGTTAATATTGTGAGTAATAAAACAGACTATGACGCATCTTTTTATGTGAATTCAATAATTTTTTCATAATATTCTTTCTTATTTGTTTAACAATAAAATTTTGTTGCAGAGATTAGCAAATTATTAATTTTAGTATTGTAAGATTTAAAAATTGTGTATAATTTTTAAATTATTAATTAATTTTAATATTTTTTTTTATTATAAATAATATAAGAATATAATAAAAAAATAATAAATTAAATTAAAAAAAAAAAACAAAGGACACCCTGTATAAGTGCATGTGTGTCTGGACCCATCTCTTATACCAGACTTTTTCTCATTCGAATTAACTGTCTCTTCTAACATCTCTAACGCAGGTTGTCAGGTAAAACGCACCTGTGTACATTAAGGGTGTGGCTAAAGCTAAAATATCTATTTTTTTTCCAACGGATTAAAATCACTCAATGAAGAATAGAAAAGAAAATCCATAAATATTGTCGTTATATTTTTTTTAAAATTGTTGTAATAATTGTGTTGGATATTTTTATATTCTCACGGTGTTGCGTTCGAAAAAAATTCTCAGCATTTCCTTCCGAATTCCATGGACTAAGTTAATCCTAAACTAGCGATTATATAGCACGAACGTACCATTGGATAATTTTGGCATTGAGTTTTTGACTAAATTTCACATGAGACTGTATATTTTTTCAATTTTTTTTTTTTCTCTTCGTTCCATTCATTTCTGAAAAATGCCAAAAGCGATGCGAAAAAAGGTATTTGTGTGAAAGTAATGGAAGCATAACGATGGGAACTATGCTACGAGTAGTTGTAGCCCTAAAACCTGGTTGAGAATAAATTTGGTGAAATTATGCAGCCACGCGCATCGCCATTTTCTTTTTTTTTCCCTTCTGAATGCTGTTGTGTTTATGTATGTGTGTGTGTATGTATATGGCGGTTCTTTCTATGGTTATATTGTGCAGGAGGTATTTATAGTGACCACTGTTGTTGTGCGCAAGGTTAACGTTTTGTGAAAAGACAGGTTGATGCGTGCAATATGGGGATACTTGGATGCACCTGATGATGGGAAAGACAGGTGATATCCAATAGCGGAAAATTTCCCCAAAAATAATTTTATATAAACGAACGTTTTACTAATTATTTTATTTCATTTCCGGAAATTGATACAGAAGATATTAAATAAATGATAAATTTGTTTCTTTGTCTTGTAAGAAACAAATTGAGAATTATCAATAATTATTTAGTTCATTCAATTTCTCACTGTTTTTTTTTCTCGTTGTAGTTCAATAGCTAACGGTCCAAATTATCCAATTAAAGTTGAAGATATGAATGATGAAATCCGTGGGAACAAACTTCTGGCACTGTTTCTAAAATTTGAAGAATGAAAGATTTTTTTCTTATTTCTACCTCATGCAATCCAATTTTATCGGTGTTATAATATAATAATTATGGATTTCCGTTACAGCTCCTTTATTACTCAATGTTTTTCCGTTAAAATCGACTGGTTATTCATTGTAAATTGGTCAATTGGGTTCGAAAATGTCTGGTGTGATAGTTATGAGGTCTAATTTTATTCTCGTGGGACATTTTTGAGTGTATAACCTCATTCTATCTAATTTCTTAGTACTAAAACATCATTATTCAACATTTATTCAATCATTATTCGATTCCTCACCGTTTTTACCTCAAAATTCAATGCTCAATCATAAAAAACTATCAACAACTTCTGTTAATATTTCACATCGAATTTGTCTATGTTTGATCATAACCTTAAATTATTTCTAAAAAAAAATTCTAAATTAATTCCACACTTTAATTACAATTACTCAGCAATTATTAATAAAATAAACAAACGAACTACGTTAATTAATAGTTAAAAAACTGAATATTAATAAATTGTCAAGAAAAAAAAATGAAGAAAAACGACAGAATCAAACAAGTTCAGACACGTTAAAAATTGGTCTGTACTCGAGTTAAACATCTCGATTTTACCACTTGGAGGTTAGACGATAATTTGAAGTGAGTACTTTCCATTCTCAGACACACTTTAAACTAAAATTATAAAAGTAAACACTATATATAGATATATAAAATTAAAAACCATCCCGTGTACCTTTCCCACGGTATTAATCTAACATTACTCGGGTTTAGTAATTTTTTGTATTTTATTTCTTATTTCATTTCGTGTGTTTCCATTATTATTATTTCTTTTTTTTTTCTCTTCTCAAAAGTCTGTGCAGCATCAACCATCATAGCAGCAATGAACTCTGTTGCTTTTTGGTGTCGAAAAATGGTTGTAAAGCACAGAGTTGTGTGCAAAGAAGTAGAATGAAATGAGAGTTTAAAGAACCATCGAAAAAATTCGGTTCACGTGGGAGTGGAACAAGTTGGTTATATATCCCACTTTAATAGACCACTAATATTCTGCGAAACAATTATTTTCGTCCTTTGCTCCTGTGTCCTGTTCTAGCAAAAATTGAACACAGGATATATATTTAAGGCAGGCACAGAGCGTAGAACACGCCAATTTAAACACAAAAAAAAAATGGATAATACTTTCTCGAAAAATAAAGTACCCAATATTTATAAAATATTAAAAAAAATTCTTCGTGTAAAAATATCATGGGAAATATATAAAAAACATTTCCTGAAATACTTCAATACAGACAATACACTCAACAATAGTTTTACAATCGTAACATCTCAGGACATCCACACAGATACAAACCATTATTAGAATGTTTTACACCTGGTTGTGTCGTAAAGTAGTAGAAAAAGACAAAAAAAAATAAGAATATATTTCAAAATGCGAACGATAGACAAAAAGAGAAGGAAAAAATCCATCGTCTTCACCTGGAAAAACTTTTAAAATTTATATCTCTACTAAAATTAGAAAAATTTTTATTTCCAAGCAGCTGTTTCGCCTACATCACTTGTCTCACTAATTGCCATTACCAAAGTTATTTTTCGGTTACATTTCACAAATGCACCTGTAAATACTTTTCATTCTTCTATTTTTTTTTTCTTCTTTCTTTCCTAGAAATTCATTTCTTCCATCTATTTTTGTTTCATTAACCATTTACACGAATTTTTCTTCCTACATTTCTAAACGATTGACACACAGATGTTTTGGTGTGCTTTTTTTCTTCGTTTCATTTTACGATTTTCCAAGTTATTTCTTCGTCCTGGTGTTCCACAGAATTTTCCTTTAACAACTTTGAATGGGTGGAGTAGTGGAATTGTTACGGGCGTGGTCGATTATAAGGAAGAGACAGTGAAACTTTAGCTCCTGATGCTGTTGTTGATGGTATAAACTTGTTTTATCTTGCTCACTCTCCCTTATTTCTATATAAACTTGAATACACTTTTTGGCGCCACGTGGGGGTCTACACAAACGTCGCCACTTTTAAACCATTCGTGGAAAAGTTTTCAATGTCTGTATATCTATATTTCATTTTTTTTTCTTTCGTATGTGTGTCCTTTAACTGTAACACTTGGCTCACCAGTCTCTCTATGGATAAATTGATGTCGTGAGAAAAGCGAAAAGATACAGACACTCCATTTTTATTTCTTTTCTGTTTTTTTTCTTTTCCCCGTTCGCTTCCACCAAATATTTTAGATAAGACATTTATATCGTAAATAAAGTCAAGCTTTAAAGAAACACTTGATGATAAATTAGCGTGAAATATTATGGGAATATATTTATGAATTAGAAAAAGATGAAATCCGTGAAAAGTTCCTGTGTGACTGAACGATTCCGCGACAAGTTCAGACACGTTTATTGCGGAACTTAATGAACTAATTTTAACTGTCAATCAGAGAATTTTGTCGGTGAAGTATTGGCGAATCGAATGAGAACATGCGGAATATTGAAATGACATGTGTTAATATCGTAAAATGAATAATGCCAATTCAATACGAGTGATTGTGCAACGAGGGATAAGTTTTTTATACAGTGAAAAAAAGATATATTTGTTAGACAGTTATACACTGGATTGTTAATCATTAATAGGTTATGTGGTAATGTTGATAGTTACTTTGGCTTTTTGTATTGTTACATCAGTAATTTAGGGTGGTTAATAACAGATTTCTTCTTGGATAGCTGTGAGAGTTATTTAAATCGCTGTGACGATGATAAAGATCGTTGCGATACTTAAGAACATCTTTGTGATTCAGTACGTTGTTTTCACTTAACCTTTTTTCCTCGTAACTTTTAATATATTGATAATATGATTTGGATAAAGTTTGACGAATCGACAAGAATTAGGTTATGTTTGATGAAGTGGTAAAATGAATT
>JAPYZH010000887.1:0-12546 GCA_030523085.1 Meteorus colon | reverse complement strand
GAGCAGTGGGTAAGAGTGCGCAATTCCATGTATTTGGGGCTCAAATGAATGGGTTTGCGCACTCTTACCCACTGCGCACACTTGCCCCACATGACCCTACTACAAATTTGAAAAATCATACATAATTTTATTCACTCAGAAATTGCATGGCATGTTATCACCGATATCTTGTCGGAAATTCTCGAGTCAAAAGATGTCATGGACGAGCTTGCGGATGTACGAGAAAAGAAAAGAAAGGCAACTCTTGAACAAAGACGATCCTTTTTCGTCCGCATGGTTTCGGATCCTGCGATACAACCAGGATTTACTAAGACTCCGAATAGACAAGAGAACAAATTGGAAACTCAGGCATCCACCAGTGCAATCGGAACTTCTCCACGAACAACGTTTGAAAATGATACTTAATTTTTATATCACATATTATAATGTGAAAATAGACGGATAAATCATTAAAATCAATATTTTCAGACGTTCATGGATTTCATGGCCCCTAGCATATCTTATGTCTCGCGAGTCTACTACTGATACTAGTGAACTTTCACTCAGGTACATGGTAATTCTCACAAATCTGCTCGATTCTATAGTATGAAATATTATACAACCAATTCAACTTCATTCCAATAGATTCCGTCATTTAGATACGATGGTACGGTTGAAAGCTGGTGTTGTAGCTCATCGAGGTGGCAGCAATTGTTGCAGTCCAGACCCATCTCCTTGTGTTTCACCTTCTCGAGGACGATCGCCAAATGGTCGGGCATAATTCGAAAGATTTTACTAAGTAATGTGGATGAATATGAAGTAAAATCCCAATATGTTTGGAGGGGGATAGAATATTATCGTTAAATAGAATGTGAACGGCTAGAATAAAAATCTAATCTGTGCAGCTCAATCTTAATCTATTTCTCTCCATCCATTGCGTCTTATCGAAAATATAAAATAACAAATCATCATTGAATGCACCACTATACAATGAATTAATTGAAGAAAGCAATCAACGCAAAATTTATTTTTATGACATTCACCTCAACAACATTCGGAGAAAATGGTTGGGGTCATGCATGAGTGACAATCGAGTCAAGCGTAAAGTGTCGAGATGTGATATAAAATTGGTGAAATAGTAGGGTTTATATTAACTATATTGACCAGTGACCTGTCGCTCGATGCTTTATAGGTATATCGAGAACATGGATAAAGAGTGAACGTCTATTTATAAATACCCCAGTGCGCGCAAGTTCCCTCTTCCTTTCCCTTTCCTTCTCATAGACTCGATTACACTAGAATTGTTCTTGCTTCTCATCATTCTCCCTTCATAGTTCATACAATCCACTCCTCCAACGCAAAAACGAAAAACCGCCTGGACGTCGCATTCTCGAATTCAATTTTTTGGTGTAGTACGTAATATTTAATTGAGCTATATATAATATTGCTCTCATCATAATATTGATACCATTGATACGGATTATTGCTTGGGGATATTGCAAAGATTGATATCAACGCAATTTCGAATAATTGATGGGAATATTGAAGGAAATATTGTTATACTGCTCTGATTAACGTGGTAATATCGAAATCTTGATAAAAATGCACGACAAGATTACCGAGATCGGCGAAGAAACATTTTAATATTAAACACTTCATTAATGAGTGAGGCGAGTTACGCTCGAATTGGTAGATTGAAAATCGATTGACAGTCTTGCAATCAGTACGGAAACTTTTATTTTGTGTGGTGATTATTATGCTTTTAATCCATCTCAAGTCGTGTTTGTAAAAATTAAACATTACTATTACTCAGAAAATAAATGTATGAATACATTTTAGCAAAATAACTTGGCACAAAATACACACCCATAGCTTTACTAATTCAATCCGCTAAATTCGTAAAATGAATATCGAGGAGTTTCGCGTACGCGGCAAAGAAATGGTGGAATATATTTGTGAGTATCTCCGGACATTAGAAGGCAAACGAGTAACCGCTAACGTCGATCCCGGATATTTGCGTCCACTTCTACCCAATGAAGCACCCATGAAATCTGAATCATGGGATGACATTATGAAAGACGTGGAGGCGAAAATAATGCCTGGAGTAAGTATGAAATGCAAGTATTCGTTATAACTAAGCATGCAATGAAAAAGAATGAATAATTGCAGATTACACACTGGCAACATCCACGTTTTCACGCTTACTTTCCCTCCGGCAACTCCTTCCCTTCGATTCTTGGAGACATGCTATCTGATGCTATTGGATGTATCGGGTTTTCGTGGGCTGCAAGCCCAGCCTGTACAGAATTGGAAACAATTGTTTTGGATTGGTACGCTAAAGCAATTAACTTGCCACCAGCCTTCCTTACTGAGGGTAAAAGTTCTAAAGGTGGAGGTGTGATTCAAGGATCTGCGTCCGAATGCATCCTCGTTACAATGCTCGCTGCCCGAACACATGCCATTGGTTTACTGAAGATTCGTAATCCAATCATCGAAGATTCCGCATTTCTGCCTCAACTTGTTGCTTATTGTTCAACAGAGTCACATTCATGTGTAGAAAAAGCAGCAATGATTTGTTTAGTGAAACTCCGTGTCTTGACACCTGATCACAGATGTCGTTTACGTGGTAACACCATTGAAGCGGCAATAAATGACGATTTGCAGCGAGGTCTGGTGCCATTTTTCGTATCCGTAACACTTGGATCTACAGGATGTTGTGCTTTCGATAATCTTGTTGAAATTGGACCCGTGTGCAGGAAGTATTCCGGAATATGGTTGCATGTTGATGGTGCTTATGGCGGTAATTCATTCATTTGTCCTGAATTGAGACCCCTCATGGCTGGTATTGAGCATGCCGACTCTTTCAACACTAATCCAAATAAATGGCTATTGGTCAATTTTGATTGTTCGTGTCTTTGGGTGCGCGATAGAGTTAAATTAACATCGGCTTTAGTTGTAGATCCGCTTTATCTACAACATGCCAATTCTAATGACTCGATCGATTATCGTCACTGGTGCATTCCCCTGAGCCGAAGATTTCGTGCACTGAAGCTTTGGTTCGTCATGCGTAGCTACGGAATAACAGGACTCCAAAGATACATTAGAAATCATATAAAATTGGCAAAAAGATTTGAAGCGATGATAAAACGAAATAAAAAATTTGAAGTACTCAATGATGTTCTAGTTGGTCTCGTGTGTTTTAGGCTCAAGGATACGGATGAAGTGAATCAAGAGCTCCTCGCGAACATTAATGCTTCCGGCAGACTTCACATGATACCTTCCAGAATGATGGGCAAATATATCATTAGATTTTGCATCACAAAGGAGAATGCTACGGAAGATGACGTCGATTACGCAGTTGAAATAATTGAGGAACACGCCACCGAAGTTCTTTCTACCCATTATGAAAGCATCGAAGTGGAATTCATGGCCAAAAGTCCAAAAAGTCCTGTGCCACTTGATAAAAAACTTGTCCGAAAGTTCAGTTTTACTCGCAGTGTTACCCGCGATGTGTATAAGCGGACAAAATCCAAATCTACTCTCCATGACGGCGCAACACCAATTATGGTTGTTGAAGATAATAACTCTCAAGTTGATATTATTGATGAAGTTGTTCTTTGTAACAGCCGGTAGAACGCGATTCAGCTTACGGTGCCGAAAACACGAGACCATCTACTATCGTTACCGTGAGCCATGCCATTAGTTAGGAATAACAAATATCATGACGATGCCATGTGTCTACGCGTTTCAGATGAAATACTCATTTGAATCAGTTTCATAAATGGAATAGGTACTCGAAACATTTATGTGAAGAAAAAAAAAATTTTACTCTCAATTGTTTCTTTTCTAGTATGAAATCAACTTGAAAAAATATAGTTAAGCGAAGGTATATTGTGATAGATGCAAAGCCTAAATTTCGGAAGAATAACGAACGCATCTTTTTTGGCGGATCAACGCTCGAAGAGTAAGATCACGAAAACCGATTTCGATACTTATTCAATAAGTATGGAAACAGTCAGGCATCAAGGGAAAAGTTAGTCTTGGAATTTCTGTTTTGAATATCGAGAACAATTAGGTAGAATCGAAAAGGATAGTAATTAATCAATCATGAACTATATACATAATCTTTTTCTGTGTCAATTGATACGTAAGCGAAACCGATATTGATAAAGTATATATATATTCATGAATATCAAATAACGCCGGAACTTTGGATGAATACATCAACAATGATATTAATAAACAAGATGAATCGTATTGTTAAATGTTCAATCAATTTAAATTCATTTTCATTGTTGTGAATGTGAAGATATCCATAAAAATCTTATGAAAGAATTCATAGCGATATAGAATAATTGCTTGAAATTTATGTTCTAAATTCATACTAATATATACAAGATATGTATTCATATATATAATGTTGCTATCCACAAATATAATGTAATTTGTTTGTAGCGCTTATAACTGTATCAAATAAATAATGTATTTCGTGTTTGAATTAAATTTGTATTTCTTTTTTTATTTAGGATATTTTGAATGTTTAACTGTTGCGGTATCCAAATGAAAGGCATAATTGATTTTCACGCGATCAATTCCAATCTCAACTGGAATCGACAATACACAGAATTGTGAATGTTATTCTTCATTCTGATTCAATTTCGTTTTTGTATGAATTTCGTATATCTCGATCAGAAATGACGATAATACATTGTCATTTTACGATATTCAGTATCAATATCGTTAATGAAAACGTTTGTCAGTAGGTGGAGGAGTATGTAAACAATTATCGCGAATAGTGCAGTTGAATCTGGTTCTGCGTGTATATGTTAGGTTTTATTAAAAGCCTTCATGAATAATTAGGAACAAAATTACATTTGACCACACTGTGATATAGTAACCGGAATTTTGGGTTTATTATTTGGCCCAGTGGGGACATTTTCGACTTTTCTCATTACTAATAATCCGTCTATAACTCTGCCGAACACAACATGCTTGCCATCAAGAAAATTACACTTGGCACAAGTTATAAAAAATTGACAACCATTAGTATCTTTTCCACTATTCGCCATGGATAAGAGTCCAGGTGAGTCATGTTTCATGGTGAAATTTTCATCAGGGAAAGTGCTTCCACCGTATATACTTAAAACACCGGTACCGTCGCCATTAACAAAATCACCACCTTGAATCATGAAGTCCTTGATAACTCTGTGGAAGATAGCTCCCTTAAATCCAAGTGAAACTCCATCCTTCCTGTATTCTCCCGTACAGAATTGACGAAAGTTTTCTGAAGTTTTCGGACAAACATCATCGAATAGTTCAAATATCATGCGTCCTATTTCTGTTGTTCCAACTGACACATCGAAAAACACGACCGGATTATTCGGGTTGCGGAGTTGCGCCTGAATTTGGTTCCACGTGGGCATCTTCGTTTCAATAAATCACAATGAATATCTTGATTGGAAAAAAAATATTCTGGTTCATTCGATTATCAACTCAATTTTGCATAGATCTCGACATAGATTATATCGTTCAAATCCGAAACTCATCTAACTGCTGAAGTGGCGCGGCGTGTTGACCATAACCCTACTTTTACAGTGTACAAAATAAAGCGCAACTTGTGTGCCCGCCATCTACACATATTTACAGTGCACACATATTTATATTGATTGCAGATAAAAATGAAAAACCCTCATCTATAATGATTTATGTAAATTTTCTCTTCAACTATCATCTAGTCAGGAACTTTTATATTCGTTTCATTCCATTGTTGCGTATAAATTGCAAACAAATTTGAACAATCCATACGTCCATAGTATATTATATTCCTCTCACCTTCTATCGTTCTATCACGCGCTGCCTTCTTAAATGATTATTGTTTACAATGTAAGGAATAGTTATAGACTTACATGCATATGAGTCTCTCTTGCAGCTTTGGAAATGTCTTTTTTCTCTATTGAATTACTCCAAAAGTATCACACATATTTGACATCAAACCTTTATGATCAAAGCACATGCTGATTGCCGAGTATCTATATATATATATATATATATACGGATACTAGGCTATCGTTTACATATATATACTGGTGGGGTAAGGCTGGGCACTAGTATATAGATACGTAGCAGGCAAATACCTATTATATGCATAAATTCTATACTTTTGATAATTGAAAAATTCTTTTGTTATATAGCACTAATAATGTTGGTCCTATAACACGCATCACACTATTTCTTTTCAATGTTCCACTTTCAAAGAATGAGCTAGGGCAGCATCATTCTGCGAATTGTTTCTCAACCTTGATTTTTAATGGATAGAATTTCTATCAAAATCCCAATCCATAGTTCGGTTTCACGAAATGTCAAAGCTTCAGTCGTTATCGAATAACGAAATGGTCTCGGAGTTTTCAAATTCCATAATTCATATATATTATTAACCATGTATAGATTGTTATAAGTATAAAGCAAAGCTATAACGTACTACTAACGAACGGTTTCACCATATAGTATATTACGATATAATGAACTTGACATGTAGTACTTGGTGAACCATGATATCGAAAACTTTTTCTTGAAGAAGTAAAGGACCTTCGTGAAAATGATGTAAAAATGACCAAATTTCCAGATTCAATAGAAATAAGTAAAGTATATCTTCCTTCAAATTTTCATATCGCTGATGGGGTTTATATTTGTTCTAAAATAAATGCTTAAAAATCCGCACTTTAACAATTGTCATCCTATAGTAACTGTAGAAAAGTACTCATGATATTCACAAATAAACGTGAAGAATGGTGTGAGCTGTTCAAAAAATTACATTTATGCTTGATGAGAACCGTTTGAATTGATTGAGACATTGAAAATGTTCGAAGTGTACCTGATAATTGCGAAAATGAATATTAAGGTAGCCATGTTGCGAACCTCATTATTAGATAAAAATTTGATATTTTTTCATTAGACTATTTGATAAATGCACAAAAAGCCTGCAAAATTTCAAAGTGCATTACCGACTATTTATCACGATAAATAATTAATGAAATTTCGAAATTTAACACACGGCTCATGGGAATCTCGCTCCGACAGAGATGTAACAAGGCATAAACGTTTAGTTTTCGCGATTAGATATATTTTCAAAAAAAATTTTGATTTGTTGAGAAAACGCTAAGGATTATTTCTAAATAAAAAAAATTGAGGATTATCGAATAATTGCGATAAATATCATCGATTTAGTAAAGTAATTACTTGATGAGTTGGCGTGGTAGTACGGACGATCAGACAATATAGGTCAAAACAGATTGAGATCGAAAATCTCACAATAAAAAGTAGTCCATAAATGATCATGATACTCATTTCAAAAATCACCGACTTTCGTTATACTAATAAAATAATATTTACATTTATCATATATGGCTTATTTACAGTAATGCGATGGGGCTACCTTAAGAGTGCAAAATTCCCTAGAATTCATGAACCATTCCGTTTACGTCGAAATTGGCGGGCAACATTACAATATAGCGACACGAGAGAGAGCGGGGAATTTGAATCAATCATTATAACGTTTGAAATATCAGCTCGACAATAATAATGCGAATGGAATTATATGGATGTACCAACGACATTTCCAATTGGTAATTCAAATAATACAATAATTAATTTCTGCTCGATCACATTCAATAATTCTTCCCTAGCCTTGTAACATCGTAAATAAATAATATCTCAGAGCATGATGAAATTTCTCAGAAATATACTGAATACCAAACGTTGATTGTATATTCTCTCAGTACCTCTCTTCCCTTCCCAAAAAATCCTTTTTTGCCGTCACTCATTTCGTTTGTTGCTGACACTTATTTTCAATATGTCAACGGTAAACTGAAAATAATCATGAATTTTCGGTACGTGTGGTTACACTTGCACAGTTTCATGTTCATACACGACACATGCTGGCACTTACAGCGTTGCCAATTTTTTCGGTCGCATATGCGTATTATAATTATTATAGTAATTACTATAGCGATCACAATATTGTGAAATCGCGGTATTCAATCAATTTTTCAATAATAACGGTCGATTTATCATTTAAATTAATACCTTTCTCAATAAAAAATGAAATAAGAAATGAAATTAAACTATCGACAATAACCGTGAATTTTCGGATATTCATAAACTTCGTTTTTAAATGAACTATTATGTAGTATTATACAAAATCAATTCCGTTTTTCTCCATATCATTACCGTTGATATAGGGTATGTTCCGATATACACTGGCCAATACTGGCCAGTGGTTACAGTGCACAGAATTACTATGTGACGTCACATTACCCAGTACTGGCAGTGTATATCGGAACATACCCATAGTACCACGAGCTAGAAATTTTTGAAAATGAGAGAACATTCTGTACCTCCTCAAATATTTCATACAAAAACATACCAAATTTTCAGAATTTTATCATCATTTACGATTTGGGACTCAACATCATTAATGAGCGGATAATTTTACACATTTTCAGCGCAAATGCAAACTGCGATCCCGAGAACTGTACCGTACTCATAATAAGATTACTGCTTTATCGATGGACCTAACTGCTGTGACTTTTAACCTCTCGTGCCTTCATGGCCTAGAGAAGGCGTAACAGTATTCTAATAAATATGGCCGACTAAGAGTACAGTTTGAAATGATGTCCGAAGTAAACAAAAACAGCGATAAAATTAATTTGACAATACTTACTGAAAGTCAGTGCATGAGCGGCATGATGGACTCCAAAATATTAGACGTGAGCTTCTCTGACATTCTCTGACAGCCTCTGACAGCTTGCGTTATATCTTGTGGATCGAGTGATCCAAAGCCGCGAGTTGAGAATACAAAAATCGAAGTGTCTATAAAATAATAAACAAATTTAGCGACATTGCAATTGTCGAGCTGGCAACGAAGCTAAGTGCAACCGCGTAATTCCAACTCTTCTTTTTTGCAACAGTTTGTGTGTACGTTATTTATTCTTTTGTCACCGAGAATAATGATTAATGAATGTAAATTTCATACTGTAGTACGTCAGCAAATATCTGATTTGGAACATTTCAGCTGCGCATAGCACCAGAAAAAATGAGAAAAATTACGTTATGCTGCAGCCATGGTCATGTGGCGTTCGATGAAATCGAATCTTGTAGTTCGAAGTGCTGACTCTACACTCGCATCGATGGCCTGAAATGAGTCATTTTTAGAGCCGATAACCACTTTTTGAGAAACATCCGATCCTTAGGGAACTTATGGAATAATAATTCTCTTTTATTATCCGTCTTGCATCCCAGTACGCAGCAAAATCTCGAGTAATTTTTCATTTTATTCATTATATCCATTGTTATCAATGTAATTTGATTTAATTCACTGATCGCTGAATTCGAGAAACAGAAACCATCTACACACAATGACAACAATAAATAGGTAGGTTTTCCTTGCTCGCACGCCTTTGGACAAGGGTGGGATGTCCATTGCTAGTATAGTGGGTAATTGTTTGGTGTGCTCGTTTACACGATCGTTTTTTCAGGCTTGATACCAATAATTATCATATTAAGGCCTTCTCGATTCCGTTTGTGTTCATTTTGATCATTCGTATCGCTCTCTCGTAAATTCTTCCCGTGAAGATTGCGTTGTGACTTACTCATTATTTAACATGAAACCGATCAGTATCACGTTTAAAAAAAAAGTAATACTTTGATCAAAGTGTCATATGTCATGTATTTATATATATATATATATATATTATTGTTGCATATCGAATGGCTCGAAAATTTCTGTTCTGTGAATTACGTAATCCAATATGTTTTTTTTTTTTAAAACTCAATAATCACGTAACGAATTGGTCAAGTTACCTTATGTCTCATCGATAATGTCATCGATCATCCAAATCATGTCATCAGTTTGTGCGTAATCGTAGACGAAAAATTTAGCTTAGACATATACTGACTGTAAGTCAAAAATACTCGGAAACTGTTAAGATGACCTTGAAATGTCAAGATCTATCAAAAAACGGAGTTTCAATTTCTGGGGTCATTTCAATAACTTTCCTCATCGAAAAATTAAGCTTATAACGATGATAACATTCATATATGATGCAGATGCTTTGAACTGACGTATAGAACGGTGATAATGATGTATCTACAGTGGAATAGCGTTCTTATCAATCAGTACATTGGCAATCATGATAAAAAGTTTCTTCGCTTAATTAGCCATCATCTTTTACGTTTCTTGTCTTCAAATGAATTCCTTTAATTGATTTATTCCAAAGATGAGTCCAAATGTCTTGAGATACAAACTGTGTACGTGAAATCAAAACATTCAATCAGAAACTTCAAACTCCGGGAACCGCATTGAACTTAGACGCATCATTTTTTCACTGAAGTCTTTGTCAATTATCAGTCCTCCGTCAGATTCAATTAGACCAATATTAAGATCGCATGTTTTCAGTATATGGGTATCTATATTATATCAGTCATACGTTCATAAAATAGGAGATATGGATTGGCACAGAGAACATTTGTGAGAGCTGTATTTTCAACGACCGAATCTGACGTATATAACCATTGACCAGAATGATGTCCTCTCCTATAACAAACGAAATGCCCGGCATCAACAGGTCCTCGATGTTCCACCACAGCTTGGAGTTTGTATTTATGTTTTGCGCATGTGACAACATAATTATTGTTTAACATCATGGGCAGAACAACCTGAATTCAAACAATAATCGGGAGCGTTATAATAATCAAATTGACATGCATCAATATTTTAGAATTTTTTCGTCTACTCACTTGCATATCCCGTCTAATCGATGCAGCAAAAGTGAATGGGTCTAGTATGAGTATTTCAGGAAAAATAACAGGGTCGTCTCGTTTGAAAGGCACACCGGAATCGCTCCAAACTGTCCTGGGAATGTGTAAGCATAGGCACTTTGGTAGTTTGCCCAGTGTAAGAGTCCTAATTGCTAGACAACGTGATGCACAACCGTCACATTCGACATTATGGATCACTTCACTCGTGACTAAACGTCCAAAAAGTTCAGATAATGTATGCCGACGCCACTTCAATACATCACCTGCGGGTGGTAACGGTAAAGACACCGTCGTCAGTGTATCATAGCGGACGGATGATTTCAAATTACAATTCATGCATTTCAATTGGCTTGCAAGTAGACCAGAAAACGGTGGCATTTCATGTATCCAAATGATATTACTCTGCGGACAGAGTGTCATAATGGACCGTAATGTCTTTTGTTTAGTATTTCCATGTACTGAATCATCTGTTGATAGTCGAAAAAGCATGTTTGATGGTCGAGAAAATATGACACCTGGTTTCTTATATCGAAGAAATCTATCGGTCGATGGCAGGGGTGATTCCGATGTAGCATTTTGCTTTGGATAGGGAATTCCGTCAAAATTTGTGCGAGGCATTGAATCATCAATTGTATAACACTCGTGGGCTGAAGGTCCTCGAGGTTCCTTTATTTCATTAATGATATCTGGATTGGAAGGGAGTGCGTCAGAGAGACACCCGATCCTATTTGTAAACTGGATATCACTCTGTAACGCATCAAGAATTATATGAAGTAATTCGTGAGCATCTTGATGGCCAGGATCAAACTTCCAAAGGGATCCCAAAGTGGTGATTACATCGATTGGTATCACATCTTCATCCAAATCTTTTGAATATCCATTTATCCCTGAAAACATATCACGAAAAATTCAAAGTAACATGAATTGTCATCATTAATGTTCAGAGTGTCAATGTGAAATATGATCGTTTTACTATCAATGACTGCAATGAGCTTATCAGTAAAAGTACTCGGTATTCTCTTCTTTTCCTGTGCCTTGAGCCAACTTGTGAAGGTTGGACAAGCTGCCAGAGCTTGTAGTAAAGAGTTGAGGAAGCATGTGTAACCTAGATTCACGATTCCACAAACTCGACCTACGAAATAATTATCCGTTCTGAGTTACGAACCAGCCTATCGCCAATATTCATGATAGTTCAAGTGATGAGATACCCCGTTTTCTCGGTCTCGGTGCAGGTCCCCATAACACGAAGGCTCCAACTCCTATAGCGAAACTAACACCGGCAAAAACTGCCAATCTTTCAACATCCATTATGTATATACTGCGATGATTTTATAGAAATTGTTCCGTTGAATTGAGTCGCAACGTTGAGATACGCTTCCTTACATTGACTTCCTCTTCAACTCTTCTATTCACGAAGTTCATATGTATGCATCGACATGGGCTAATACTGAACTGAGGTGTGCTGACGCTGAACTGTATTATATACAAAACTTCACAACTCCATTATTCTCACAAACACAAATCCCCATTAATTATACACTCATTACCTTCTGCTATTTTTTCTCTCGAAACTCAGGTTACTTTATGATGATTCAAATCCAACGGTAGCCTAACCGACATTGTAAAAGTCTGCGCTTTCGTGTTATTAAATGATTGGCAGGGAGACAACAGTACTCCAAATTACTCAACTCGGTGCCAACTGTATTCAAACAAAAATCTATTTCATTATTCAACTAGTGGCTAACATGAAAA
>JAPYZH010000886.1:0-12555 GCA_030523085.1 Meteorus colon | reverse complement strand
GTTTCGTTGATTTTTTACAGATCTGTTTCAAGGGAATACTTCAGAAAAACGAAAATCATATGGACCGCATTATAAACCTAAATCGAAAAAAGTGAAATTCGAAACGAAAAAATAAATGTTATTGGTTTTATAAGAATGGAGGAAAAGACTAAAGATCGAATTACGTGTAAATACTCTAATTATTTTCGTATTTATTGAAAATATAAATCCAAACAGAATGACATCCATCCAACCTGTCTTACTTTTCATTTTGTAAAAATACCGAAATAAAATTTCGCTGAAACTATATGAAATTTTTAATGATTACTTATTGTATAATGTCTAGAGACATCTTGGCAACAACATCGATCTCACAAATCCATACATTATCCATAGATCAATCATAATCGTCCATTATATAAAAATAGAAATATAAAGTTTAGAATTTAATCTATTCATTCTTTGGATGATTCATGCATTTTTTCCACTGGAGTGACATTCGTAAATATTCGTCGCTTATTAATAAAAAAAATAATTATGTACATGGAATGAAAGTGATGAAAATTTGACAAAGATAAATGTAAATGTAAACTATGTAATTTGATTAACTTTCCCATAAGCTTATATTTAATTGTGCCAATTTCGTTGTGGTACGATGAGATTTGTTTGACCCGTAACATTGGCAGGCACATTTTCCTTCATAATGCTGTCGAAAAGTTCAAAGATTGGTTAAGTCAATATCATTATTTCTCCTCCTGTGCAGTTTCTATAAGCGAGGTGCAATCCGTATAATAAGTACGAGAAGAAATCTACGAAAGCTGGATGCAAGTACACCATGAACAGAAGAATGATATTAATGACTTCATTCTTTCCGCATTAATGGTAAATTTAACTAAATTTCTTACAAATAAAATGATTTAAATAAATATTATTCACATACGCACTGACACATGTACACTAATAAATCAAAAAAATAAATCTCATTCGTAATTAATCAATGTAGTCGGTGAACACACATTTTACGAATGACCAGTCATATACATCGTTGCAATTAGTTATTCAATAAATTATTATTTTACGCCATGCAGTTACAGAAAAAGAACAATAACCGTCGGAAAATTAATTGAAACAAGAAATTATATTTTCAAATAGAACAAAAAAGCGGCATGCATTTTCCTTCGATTTGCAATCTAAATATGTCCTCACTGTTTAAAATTTTTGTCCACTTTATTGGCTCCTGATTTTGATGCCTCTATTTGGCTTTGAAGATCTTTTATTTCTTCCATACACTTTTGCTTTTCTTCAACTTTACGTTTTAATTTTGTCTTCAACATAGACTTGTCCCTCTCCAATTTAGCAATTTGCATTTGTTCCATTGTATGTTCCTATGAAAAGAAGAACATAACCAAATGAATAAAATTGGATTGGAAATAACAACATGAATAATACAATCGGAATAAAAATATTTGATATATACCTCCACAATTCCTCCTCTGCTACTTCCACTAAGAGAAATTATCGGCTTTTCGGGTAAAGTCTGTGTTGATATATCACGTCGATATAAAGTCCAACTTGTACATCTCACACAATCTATTTTTTTCATACGGAGTTCATTATTTTCAGCCGACAATTTTATATTTCGTTTTTGATACTCCAACATTGCGTCTTCCAATTCTTTACATTTTGCTTCATATGGAAACATTTCACTCCTAATTTGCAATTGAAGTACTCCTATTTTCGCTTGTTTTGAAACCAAATCCTGTTCGAGTTTACGAACTTGCTTCTTAAGATCATCGCATCGACAATCTGTTGAAACTGTGACGACATCTTCATTGTCACCATCAAGCGGTCGATTCTGATTGAACAAATCACTTCGGCGTTGACGTGAACGATTTGTTGGTGTTGGACTTGTACTTCTTGAACTTGCGCAACTTTTTCCTTCATTCTTAGTTCCAATTTTGCTTCTTAACTCGGCATTTTCTTTCTTCAACAACTCATTTTTCATCGTCACAACACCTAATTCCTTTTTCATATCTTCATAGTATGATAATTTTGAATGATTTAAATTCGAATTATTCATCGCTGAAGATGTTTTATTACTATCGTTTACATTAATGTTTTCCATTTCATATATTTTCCGTTGTAATTCAGTATTTTCCTCATCCATTTCATGAATTTTTTTAACAATATCATCCATTTCTGCATCAAGTTCAACGTTTTTGTTTTTAAGTTGAATATTATCATTGGTTAAGCGCACAAGATTAGCTTCAAGTTGAATTATTATTGAACGTTTCTCTTCAAGTTCCAATGCAATTATATTTTTTTCTTGCAATAATGCATCATATTTATCACAAAGTTCCGATTTATCATTAGATGCATTTTTACTCTTATCCAATAGTGTTCTTAATTCGCTATTCTCTCTACAAACGTTCTCATAACGTCCCTGTAATTCTGCATGTTCAATCATCAATTGACTTTTATGCTTTTGCAATTCGACGATACGATTAGTCGCACCCTCCAAATTTTTCAATTGAGTTCTATTAGCATCACGCAACTCTTCCATTTCACGTTCAACAATCAATTTACTTGTGCTATTTCGCATTTTTTTTATCAAACGTTCATTCTCGCGTTGAATCTCTTCGCATTTATTCTTCAACTGTTCTAATTCTGATTGAAGAATGGTATTTCTGTTTGTTAAATCTGCCAATTGTTTATTCATAACTGTTGATTTTATTTCCTGTGAGTCTAATTGATCTTTGAGTGAGTTGATTTGTTGTTTATTCTCTTCGCTCAATTTTTCCATTTCACTTCTATAAGTTTCTAGCCGTAACTGCCGCTCAGACGCTTGGGCTTTCAACATTTCATATTCTGGTTTGATTGTTTCCAAATGTGTTTTATATTCTGACATTTTATCACATTTCGTTTTTAATAAAGCAGTTATCTCATCGATTTTTTGACTTTTAAGATTATTATCGTCATTAGTTTGATTGTAAATGTTGGAAAGTTCTTTTAATTCATCTCGCAAATGTTGGATTGTGTTGTTTGATTTTACTAATTCATTAGTTTTCATATCAATGATTGATTTCATTTGTCGTTCATTCGCTTCGAGTGCTTCTAACTCTTTTTTCAGGTCCATATTTTTGGTTTTACTCATCTCCAACAAGCTAGAAAGATCTTCAATTTTTTTCTTGTGTTCATTCTCGATTTTATTAAGTTTAGTTTTGAATTCAACTTCACGATTTTCAATTGCCTGTTGAATCCATTTTTCACGCTCGTTCGTTATATTCGTTGTGTCATCGGATTGTGGATTAGATTTAGAATATTTCTCATAATCAGCTTGAAGTGTATTGAAATCAACCTCCATAACAGCGATTTTTTCTATCAGTAGCTGTTTTTCATGATCACTGTCTAATAATAAATTTTCTAGTTTAGAAATTTGTGCAACTAATGTTGTATGTTTAATCTCTTGCTTTGCTAAATTATTTTGTAAGCGTTCGATATCGGCTTCGAGCTCCTTTGCCCAAGCGGTACTACGTTTTTCTGCATCCATTGATTGTTTATTTTTTTCGACAAGTTCGTATTTTTCACGTTCGTAATCCCGACGCAAAGTTTTTATTATTTCTTGTTCTTTTGCCATTAATATCGTTAAAAACACACTAAATAATTCACTCACTGTTTTTCCATCATAGTTTTTCACCTCTCTCTGCTGCAATGTTGCTATTTCTTTCGTTATAAAAGCACGCGCGTCAGCCAATTCTTGAATTGATTTATCTTTCACTGAATTTTGAGTGAAACTTTCATCACAAACTTCCATGTTGTGATCACTTACATTCATGTTTGTTTTATTCACTTGAGCTTGAAGTTCTGTAATACGTTCAGAGAGACTTGCATTTTCCTCCGCAGAATGTGCCAACTTCTCATGTAATTCTTTCACAGATGTCTCGAAGGTTTCAATACTTTCTTTGTATTTCTCAAGTTTTGATATCAAGTCCATAAATTGTTCGCGTTCGTGAATTGGTGTGGATTTTATTGTATCTAGTTCAGACTTTAGAATGTCATTTCTCTCTTCCGAATTGTGCAAAGAATCAATGAGGTCTTTAATTTTAGTTTCAAATACTGATTTCAATTCTTCCGATTTGTTCTGCAATGAAACATTATTGTCTTTGGCTTCTTTTAAAGACTGACGCAATTCATTTGATGTCTCTTCATAATCACTTTTCTCGCGATTCAGACATACGATTTCTTCCTCTAGGCTCGATTTTAATTCCTCCAATTTCTTGATGTCATTGTGCGATTGTTGCAGCCGGTCATTCAGGGTTTTTACATCCTCCTCAAGGATGAGCACACGTTGTTGAGCATGGTCAGTTGATTCTTCTGCGGTTTTTATTTTTGTCTCATACGTTTCTCTCGCCGCTCGCAAAGTTTTAATTTCCTGTTGCATGTGCGTCATGTTGTTCTGGAATTTCTCAAATGCGTTGATTGTCTTTGCTAATTGTTGTTGTTCCATTTTATATTTTTCCAATTCACACTGACGACGATCGATTTTAGCGTCACGTTTACTTGTTCTTGGTGAGTCACAAGGTGAATGCCGAGAAATGTCAAGAACACTGCTGTTATTGTCGCGTGTTTTTTCCGTATCACTGTTTTTCTCATTCAGCATTGTCCACTTTTGAAGACTGTCATGTAGGGATTCAAAATCAGTCTGCAATCGTTGAACCTTTTCTTCCACAACTGTGATGTCAACATTCTCAAGAACGTTGCTGCTGTTCATTAATGTTTCATTCATGGAAATATTCATATTCTGATGAGCTTTATTTGTGAGTTTCTCGGCTTCAGTACGCGCACGTTCGAAGTTATCCTGGAATTCATACCAACGTGTATTAAGCAATTCCATGTTATTTATGATGGTGCGCTTTGCTTCACTCAATTCAGACGTACAGTGACACATTTGTTTTGCATCTGCTAACTTTGCCATGAAAATTTCAAACTCATTTACTAAATTCGCAAGTGCATCGACTTTGTTCGATAATTCTTCGAGATAATTCGATTTTTCGTGCGTATTGCTTTTGAGTTTCTCATATTCCTCTGTTAGAATGTCGAGTGCTTCAATTTTTGCTATCAAATTTTCGGACAAATCAACATTTTCATTTTCAAGAATCTTCGCACGTTCTATCATGTGCTCCCATTTTTCACGATAAGTGCAGTCATCTCCACATTTTTGTCCTTGTTTATCTTTCATATTTTCTAATTCCTCAATTTTCTCCATCAAATTGTTTGACAAGTCAATATTCTCATCTGTTAGAGTTCTAATTCTCTTCTCATATTTGGCGGAAATTTCTCCTATTTTTTCATCGCCGTTTTGTACTACCGATTTCTCGAAATCGTTCACTTTATTTTGCAACATCTTGATTTGCATTTCTTGTGACTGTTTCTCTGTTACGAGTGTGTCGATTTGAGATTTGAGTTCATCAATATTTTTTTGAAAATTGACTTCGATTTCATTTGCACGCTCTTTCTCTGTTGCTAATTTTCCTGCCATGTCAGAGTTTTCTGTAGTCAGTATTAGAATAGTTTGTTGCAATTTTTGAAAGTCCAATTTAAACGCACCGAAGTCTTTTCTGATTCCAGCAGTTTCTTGTATTTTTGATCGTAAATTCACTGCAAGCTTTGAATTCTCTTCTTCCAGTGCTATTTTTAGATTCAATAATTCTCTCACAATACCTATCAATTCTTCTAAAGTTTTTTCTGATAAACGCTTTTCCAATTCGTCACATGTAAGAGTTAGGAGTACTTTCGAATTATTTAATTCTAATTCCCTTTCTGTAACGGTTGTATCATTCACTGTGCAATCAACATCAGATAGATTTTGTGTACATGACGAATCAATCATCTCAGTTGTTACAGTTGATACGTCCATACTGTCGAAATAACTACCATTCGCGAAAATACTACTCGATTCTTTATCGTCATGTGTCAGATCTAAAAGATTTTTCTTTGCTTTCGTTTTTTTTCCACTTCGTGGCGATTCAGCCATATTCAATGGTTTTACAACTTGACAAATACGAGATGAAGATTTTAAATCATTCAATGAAATATTTTGAACGACATTGTCACATCGCGATAAATCTTTAACGTTTTCATTATCTGACGCATCAATTTTTAATAAGTCAAAATCACTTATCAACAATTTTTTCTCACTTTCTAACATTTTCAATGCAGCGGCTTGACATTGAAGTTCCTTCTTCATTTCTTCATTTTCATCTTGTAATTTTTTCGTGAAACTCTGCAAATTTTCGTTATAACTCTTGAGATTGTCGATTTCACTCTCGTAATTATGCATTTCCTCCATCGCTAAAATTTTTTCATTTAACTGAGTACGTTGTTCATTTATAATACGTTCGAATTCATTCTTTTCGGCCATTACATAATCTAATTGATTTTTTAGTTCTGGGATTATCTGTAACTCATCGTCTTTCTGCTGGAGTAGTGTTTGCATCGCTATTCTATCCCCGTCATACATTGTTCTGTCACTCTGTATATTTGCTAGGTGATCCCGCAACTTTTCATTCGTTGCAGACATTTCATTGATTCTATGTTGATGGGATTTGGTGACATTTTCGGCATTCGTTGTCACATCTTCTATGCGTTCTTTCAATTCTGCGATTTCTAAAATCCGTTCTTCCAATTGCCGAGTCAAGTTGTCATTATCACTTTGCAACTTTTCCACAACTGAATTCTCTAATTTGTTTTCACTGGTAGTACTATTTTGAGTTATTGTTTCTGATGTTTCATTACTCTTTTGTAGAAGAATTTTCTCCAGTTCCTGAATTTTTAATTCTTTCACTTCATTAGCTGATAATGCCGCGTTAAGTTGTTCCTTATTTAACGATAATTGTAAATGATTTTCACTATTTGTTTTTTCAGATTCTCTCAAAGTTGCATCTAGACGAGATTTCATTTCATAAAGTTCATTACTCTTACTATCGAGATCTGACTGCAATCTTTCGATATCAGTATTCATTTCATTGACACACTTCTCATAAAACTGTAATCTTTCAGCAGTTTCATAGAATTTAATGGCCAGCTGATGATTATTGTTATTGGCAAGTTCCAAATTTTTTTGTGCAATTTGTTGTTCCAAATCTTCAATACGTTTGGTATATTCCTCAATTTGAGATCCAAATTCATTTTTCAATGGTGTTTCACTTATTGCTTCTATCTGTTCAACAGTTTGTGATAGTTTTGCTTTCAACATTTCATTCTCTTCCTGTGATTGCCTCAATGAAGTATCGAGTTGATCGATTTTCAATATGAAATCATCTTCAGTAAACGATAAAGACGGGGCAGACGATGCGTTACCGTTGGATTGTAACTGTGACTCTAATGATGTGACTTTTGTTGTCAATTCTGCAATTACCGATTGAAGATGAACAATATCAGTAAACTTTCGTTTTTCATTGGGATCTGTGAATTCTTGCCATGCAAGATTCAATGAAGCTTCAAGTTCTCTTTCCCGTGTTTTGTGCTTGCTTTTCAATAAATCAATTTCGAAAGTATAAGAATTAGATTCGTCTTCAAGAGTCTTTTGTCGCGTCAATGCTGAATTCATTTTTGATTTATAATCATTTTTCTCTGCCTCCAATGAAGTCAATGTTTCTCGCAATGACGATAATGATTGCACCTCTTCCTGTAATATTGCACATTTGCGCTCAGATTCCGAATATTTTTCGGCCAAAATTCCATGATCACTTTGTAATTCGGCATACTTTTTATTCAAATCTTTACACATTTGTTCACTGTCGGCCAATGATCTTGTTACATATGATAAATTCTTCTCGTATTGTGCTTGCTGATTAAAAAATTAAATTTTCATTTACATATAGATAGAAAAATATAAATGATAAACAAAAGAATAAGGAACAATCATTATTTCACTCACATTGGCAGCGGCTATCCAATCACTTTGTAATAATTGCTTCTCCAAAGTTGTGAATTCTCGAAGTTTGTCGTATTCTGACCGCAATGTTTCAAAGTCTTGTCGTAATTTGACTTTTGGTGTGCTAGGTGATGGGTCACTAAAAGCAAGGAAATGAATATAAAATGAAGAGCAGTGTCAGAAAAGAAGACAGACGGAAAATGATCAAATTCTTATTGTCGAATTTTTATCGCGATGATATAAAAAACAAAATTCGTTATCGTGCGATAACGTAGTCAGGTGGCATACAAATTAATCCAGACTACCTTGAAGATGAACTGCGCTCAGGTGTTCGTTCTGGACTGCAAATATTTATATTTTCATCATCAACATCTTCGATAGTTGTGTGCGGTCGTGTTGTTACAGTAGGCGCTACAAAACCGCCATCACTGCCATTAGAAAAACGATTCTTTTCGCGCTGATCTTCAATGAGTTGAAGTTCAAAATCTGCAAAGGCGGTGTGAAAAGCTGAAACATCACAAAAAATTTTATTCTCAGTATTTACTGTAGAATTGAAAAACTAAATATTCATTGAATTAATTCAACTTTAATATAAAACTCACATTGATTGAGCACATCCATGTTATAAATATTATTCGGCTCAATTAATTCGTCCATTCCTGTTTCGATTTTTAATTCACATTCATCGATGGTTGGTAGAGCAAAACTTTTCCCACATAGACTTGGTCCACCACTAATAGTACCCGCCCAAGTACGTCTACGACGCGCTTTCACTTTGAATTCTTCTTCATGTTGTGAATTACTCGATAGAATTTGCATATTCAACAGTGCAATGCGTCCAAGTGAAATTTGCTTATCTTTTTCGGCCATTTCGGTTTTCATATTGGCCATTTCAGCTTCGAGTCTCGATTTTTGTGTTCTAATTCGCTTCAGCAATGCTTTGTCAGAAATATTTTCATTAACCTGTGGTTTATTTTTTATTCCTTTAGCACGTACAGCGAATGCTAATGTGCACTGGGTTTCATCATCGGCTGCTGGTGTTACAGCACAAATAATTGCTGTCATTGCGTTACCACCTAACGATGGTTGAAGAATCCGCGTCAATTTACTATCACGGAAATTGATGAAGGATTGCGATTCACTGAGTTGTTTGATGACTAGTGACAATGTTGATAGAGATAAATTTATGTGACGACCTTCATTAAATCGTTCACCAGTAGCGCCAGTTTGACGTGCTCTTTCTGAGCCTGCCAGATCAATTAGATTAAGTTGCGCCTCATTCGCTGTGCCATCGGGATCATCTTTTGCACAACTCTCGATTGTTATCCGAAATAATGTATGACTGCGACTGCTCCGGTCATTCATGTTTGTTTCACCGGTCCGACGATTTTTATCACCTTTTTTCATGGCACCCAGTACGCAGGTTGCAGAATTAGTTACTTCTTCTTTGCAATCAATAGAAATGTGTCCATGATAATCTTCTTTTATTTTCAAGTCAACTCTATTTTTGTCGAGTAAATCATTAATTTTTTCGTTGTATATCTCAATGTAAGAGACCCTATAGAGATAAAGAAAAATAAATCAAATTCATTAATATCCCATAATTTCAAGGCCCAATGAAACGTATGTGCCCACAAATATCCGAAAATTCAATACCTCAATAAAAACTCTCGATCCGGATCATTACGGATATAATTGAATATATAATCAACTGCAAGTGGAATAACACCTCGTTCTTCTTTCGTCCCCATCATCGTGTAGGTCTTACCCGATCCGGTTTGTCCATAAGCAAAAATAGTTCCATTGAAGCCACGCATCGCAGCTTCAACTATGGGTTTTACGGTGGCATCAAATACATCTTGGTTCGACCTACCCATGTCAAATATATAATCTGAACAAACACAAACGACATTCAATCAATCCACAATGTATGTAGTCATGAATATTTAATTATGTACATTTGAAATTGTCATCCTGTTTCAATAACAGAATGTTAAAAATCATCTGATAAACCATCTCTAACATTATAACTAAAAATATGAAAGAACAAAGAATAACACAAAGTAAATTTCGTGGATAAAACGATTGAATGCATCATTTCCTTGGTCGAGGTGAGGTTATATCAACTTTTTCATGGGTACGAATTATTGGAAATTCAATAAAATATTGATAAGAAGTATCATCATAATTTGGAGGTTAAGTTACCAAATTGAAATTCAGCATCGCTTCTTCTGTTTGTTATTGGATCAATTTGTAGTATAGAATTGTCTTCGACAATCCATTGTATGGGTAAACGTTCATCCTTCTCCCGTTTTATTAACGGTCTCACTTTGATTGCAACTTTGATATTGTCGGACATGTTTGATGTTGAAAATTACGATGAACGTAACAGAAAAATAAATAAATAAACAGGAAACGATACACAATGAAGATCCACAATGACGAACAATCAGGAAAGTTTGATAATCATTTTGTCAACCGGCATCTCAACCACTAAACCAACTCAACTGTCGATTGACAAATGACGCGACTCATATGTATATAACATATATATTCGGGTGATGCGGTTATACATTTTGAATTCAAATTATCGGGCATTTCATTGGTCGGATTCGTTTTCGTACAGACAGCGCTTTAACTTCAGTAATTTGCCACAAATTCGTTGAACCTATGGAGGCACCTCTACCCTCCATAGTTGAACCTGAGGAAAATGATCGTTATCCATTTTGGTAAAGGTATTCGGACACTATCGTGACTACAGCAGTAGTTTAGCGTGACTGGCACTCTCTATGAATTATCTTGAGAATTAGCGTGAATATAGAATTATCTGAACTTTTAGCGTGGACGGAAGCTTTTATTTTATTTGAAACATAACAAATATCGTTAACTATAAAGAAATCAAACTTCTTAAATAAAATGAGAAGAAAAGAGAAAAATGATTCTAGGTTATGTAGATTGATACTGCATGACATTTAATCTATTTAGAATGAAACTCGAACTTCGAACCAGTGTAGCCAGATTGTAACCAGTCTAACGTGAATCTAGCGTGAATTTAGCGTGAGTCTAGCGTGAGTCTAGCGTGAATCCAGCGTGAGTCTAGCGTGAGTCTAGCGTGAATCTAGCGTGAATTTAGCGTGAGTCTAGCGTGAATCCAGCGTGAGTCTAGCGTGAGTCTAGCGTGAATCTAGCGTAAATCTAGCGTGAGTGCAGCGTGAATCTAGCGTGAGTCTAGCGTGAGTCTAGCGTGAGTCTAGCGTGAGTCTAGCGTGAATTTAGCGTGAGTCTAGCGTTAATCTAGCGTGAGTCTAGCGTGAATCTAGCGTGAATTAAGTGTGAGTCTAGCGTGAGTCTAGCGTGAGTCTAGCGTGAGTCTAGCGTGAGTCTAGCGTTAATCTAGCGTGAGTGCAGCGTGAATCTAGCGTGAGTCTAGCGTGAGTCTAGCGTGAATTTAGCGTGAGTCTAGCGTTAATCTAGCGTGAGTCTAGCGTGAATCTAGCGTGAATTTAGTGTGAGTCTAGCGTGAGTCTAGCGTGAGTCTAGCGTGAGTGCAGCGTGAGTCTAGCGCGAATTTAGTGTGAGTCTATTGTGAGTGTAACGTGAATGTAGCGTGGATCTAACGTGAATCAAATATAAAAATATTATAAATATTACGAAAAATAAAATTCAATTTTATCATTCATTGAATTGATTGATACCTGAATGCCCCTGAACAATTATGTTCAAGGTTCAAAGTGCTTATCTGAAGTATTTGTTGATTCTGGGGCTTATTAATTTGAATAAAAAAAGGACAGTCACGCTTGGATGAACTAGAAAAACAAATAATAGTTATCAATTTTTTTTTTGTGAATCTAAAAATCCAGACATTAACATAACTAAACATACTTTGTTTGACGAATGCCAGCTTCACTTCCGTGATAACTTTTTCCATACTTGCATTCATATCGTATTGTCTTATAAATCAAAACTTCTCTAACTTCGTCACTATTTTCATCATCCTCAGGTAACTTGACACGATTACGATTAAAAAGTTTCTGTTTTTTACTCTTTTCATAACGAATGATTAGTGAATTCAAAGCATCATAACTTTCAAATTTTCGTTTTTTGAAAAAATATTCACTCATAGATTGTGCCATTACGATCAAATAAATTTTATTCAATTTAATTATTCACTCACTACTGTATAAATACTCGTCGTTTGTATGCATGTAGGAATATGTTCAACGGCTTTTTCTGTTTATCGTACTATCATCGGTTGATAGAGGATAGTGAAATACCACTTCAGCAAAAACTTCGTAGTAAAAACTCGACCGGCAGTGTGATAACCGAGCCTATTTGATTTTTTGAAATCGTTCATCATCTGATTTTTTTGCAATTGAGCAAAATTGGAGAAAACACTTCTAATTTTTCTATCTATAGTATGGCGTGAATAAAAATATTCCATTCACGCTAGATTAACGCTAGACTCACGCTAGACTCACGCTGCACTCACGCTAGACTCACGCTAGACTCACGCTAGATTAACGCTAGACTCACGCTGCACTCACGCTAGACTCACGCTAGATTAACGCTAGACTCACGCTAGATTAACGCTAGACTCACGCTAGACTCACGCTAGACTCACGCTAGACTCACGCTAGATT
>JAPYZH010000885.1:0-23597 GCA_030523085.1 Meteorus colon | reverse complement strand
CTCAGAAATAAGAATTCATTTGGATGTCAAAAAATTGACATCTCATTAATGAGTACATTGAGAGGTCTAAATTTTGAACTCTTATAAATGACTTTTCTACGACGTCATGTTGTGAATTCTGCAAGATGTTTTTTATCAGACTTCATAATGAAACCTTTCTGATTTGGATGCTGACTGGGAAACCATTAAGTATCACTCAACACTGGCATATTTGTAGTGCGTTCACAATATCCCCATTGTGGCGCACATGATTTCCAGGGAAACACTGTTACTTAGCGTATTTGTGTGTTCTATATTGATGTTCTATAATATGATTTTATAGCAGCAATAAACCAAATACATTTGCAACGTAAATGCAGTCGTGCAATAGCTAAAATTGGTCCACCAACAGTATGGAAAAGCAAACAGAGAATAAGAGAAAAGAATAAATGCAATAGTTACGCCACCAGGGTTATTGCGTGAAGTTGAAGATGATTTCCTTATTCGTCTTGGCTCTCCAGATGGTTTTCTCCACAGGTCCTCTCCAGTTGCTTCCTCCAATTGGACTGAGTGTAGTGGATGATGGTTGGTTTTACCAAATGAAGCATTACACGAGACACACACTGATTTTTAATACAATGCGGAAATTTATTTATTGTTTATTAACGTGCAATACTGGAGCAAAGCGGCAGCGATACTCTAGGTGCGATCTTATTATTATAGCACGAGCGAATGTCAAGTTCAATGTTACAGAAACTCACTAATTATCAAAGTCGTTAATTACTACAAAGTCATTGAAATGTCTAGTGGTATGATCACTTAAGAGTAGTATATTAATGCAAGAATTGACAATAGCTACGAAAAATGTTATTCGCTTTATTGTTCGCTATAACTCCGCGAGAACATACTGTGAGAGCAACGTTTTATAAACTTCTCAAAAGAAAAATTATGATTTTTCACAATATTCACCACTCTGGTGAATTATACCCGGCATTAATTTCGTCACTAAAATAAAATACTTTTCACTATATAGTTATGTTTATTGAGATAATTCAACTATCTCTATTCTCAATAAATTCTTCGACCTTTGATCAAATCGTTGACCTCAGTGGAATATATTGACTGTTCTCTTGATGAGGAGCACAAAGATTGAGAGCGAGTTCTTTGTGTCCATCCCTTATATCACCTCTGGCTTCAATTCTCCCGCCACTGTCATTCCAGGAACTCATCATTTCTCGGTAGTCTACCTAGAAAGATATCAAACTCGCGGGTGATACACCCGTCAATTAGATCCTGACATATCAATTGTTGGGAGACTTTGGCGGCCAGGTAGAAAACTGCTTTTCAATAGTGGATAATTGAATCTTGCAATTACAAAGTTACAAGTGGTTACACCATCCTGTCATACTGGATGTTGATTGGATTCGCTTGATTTTATTCTCGATGAATTTGAGTTTCACTGAATTTATTGATCGCTGGTTGACACTCCGATTGTTGATACACATTTATGGTAATCGATAGATTCCACTTTGAATTGAGAGTTCGTTGTATGCGATTGATTTAGTTACTCTGTAATAGACTGACAGAACTTTGGTCAAAGTTAATGTTTATGAAACGACGTTGATAAACCAAGAGTTGGTATCATACTAAGGTGGTGTTATAGAGGAAGAACTGGTATTTATATGGATTTTATTGATGATGGACGGATATTCGTGAGCTATTTTGGTGTGAATTCGCGAACGTTCTGTGTTCTCACCTGTGGGTAATATTTGGCGTTTGCTGAATTAATATATTTCTTTCCTTCGTGGCGTTTCCACGTAAGAAAATGGACTAAAGTTCTGAATGTAGGTGGCTTCAATAGCTATTTGTTTGGCAAATTCTGAGTGGATTCAATTTTATTTATTTAGCACTTCAGAAATCTGATCGGTAACTGTGTGCTCAACCGGATATAGCGTATCTTATGAATTATAGAATATTCATTTTAGCGAACGCCTGAATCGGAGATTATTCATATATTTTGTGACAGGGTGAGATGACCTGTTGGATTGAGAAAGTCAATTATATAATTTTCAATCATCCTCATTGGGGATTAAAGGTTGGACTCGGAACCAACCATGGATAATTTGCCCGCGAGAATTTCTGCTGATAGATATTTCCGCTGGCGACACTTCAAAATTTTGGAAATTGGAAGGTGGGAGAACCAGAGATAAGATTGTATCAGCGTGATTTCTGGGTAGGCCTATTGATATGCGGATGGTGCCTACCCAAGCCCACGCGCCATCCTCCCATTTGAAATAGTGGCCCAACATAGTTTCCTTTCATTCAAAACTATCGAACGTATTGGGCGCTACTCCACCTGTCACTCTTCCTAGCTGATATTACTGAGGGGGAGAAAAACAGTAATACCATGAGTTCTTCCGAGCTGCTAAATCACTAGCATGAGGCCGTCTCAGTAGAAGTAGGTTCCCGGGGCCTATTCGCACGGCCTCCATATGGATCATAAAAATGTGTTTTGGGTTGCATTTATTAAAAATCTATATCATACATGTTGCGCTCTGTAGTAGATTTTGTATTGGTATTAGATACCATCCTAGCTTGAATGTCCTGTGAGGGATGATATAATTCGATTCGTGCGAAGCTCATCCACCTTGAATCCCAAATTATGCCATCTAAACCCAAGTGTGCAGCCAAAGTATCTTCAGAGAATTGTGTCTTATAATCCAAATACATCCCCAGTGCATTCGCCTTGCACCCCCCGCCAGTGGAATATGAAACAGCCTGTCCTAGAAACAAGCCTTTTATGCGATAAAGAGAAACACGTAAGCCTATGCTGTTTATAATCATATGTGGATTCGTGTTTCGGGTTCGAACCCCATGGAACAGAATAATTGTCATTATTCCATTTGGACTGCAGCTCCAATTCATTGATGTATAAAGAAATAATTATAAACACGGAATTTCCATCCTAGTAAATCCCTTGTCAAATGAAATCCTGTAGTCTCGGAAAAGTTTCATTGAAGATGAATGTTATATAAATTCCTCTCTTCTACGAGAAAAACGGTCTGGTGTGTAAATCTCTATCTGGATAGTATCTCTATAGCGCGTCCATATTCTTCCATGCTGCACCAAGTTCTCAGAACAAACTCACAACAATCGATTGTGAACATATTATGTATTTCTATTTATATATTTAACGAATGCAAAGCTAAATAATAATAACAACGAAATATTCATGCTAACGTATATGTAGTCATGCGATAGCTATCTGGCCCAACAGTGGATGAAAATACAACGAGAAAAATAAAAAAAAATAGTTAAATAAAATGATACGCCACCAGGGTTATTGCGTTATAATGCAATTTTAACCGACAAATAAAGCAAAACATCCGGGAATTGTGTGACATCATTCTCTCTAAAAGTGACACATACAATATTCTGGTTGCATCATTCGCCAAGTGATCAATGTAGTCTGGTTATATCCCAAGTTCTCCATTGAAACGGACGGTTCTTTAAATCCTCCGTCATATATATTATTTGCATGCCATCCGACCAGCCCCCCTCATAAATTGCAGTAATTCTCAAAAAGAACTCCGCTCCGCAACTTTGACAGTGGCTTCATTTCTGATCTGTTACACTCATCGAGCAAGTACACAACAATTTTTGTAACAAAAAAAAAAAAAAAAAAAAAACAAAAAAAAAAAAAAAAAAAAAAAAAAAAAAAAAAAAAAAAAAAAAAAAAAAAAACCAAAAGAAAGTTTGCAATAGACGTAACGACACAAATAGGATGACAGAAACTGTAAATAGAATTTTCTCATGGAGAAATCAATCTAATAAATAAATCATGAATATATGAATATCCTCCCTCCCTCATCCCGACATTCTCTACTGCTCTGTCCACATCAAGTCTTACCTACTCCTCCGTCTCACCTGTGGTCTCATGTGCATTTTTTATGGAATATTATTTTTCGAAACAGTATATAAGAGATATTTCTATAATCGTGATAGCAAATAATTGCTCGCTGACCCTCTTCGAAGGGTGCATAATAAACTACAAATCGATTTTAATTATGCACTTCGCATCGAGGAAGTGTTGTTGGTATACGTACGTAATAAATTTTGAACATAATAATTCATTCTCCAGAAATAGAGAAAATTCACACGCACGAGCTACTCGAGTTCATCTTGAGACTCTGAGCAACACACATCGGGAAGTAACATTCAAGGGACAGGATACTGCGTATCTACAATCAGTTATTAATTTTTGTCGCTGAAGCATATAGTTTCGCTGATTTTTGTCATCAGTACCATACCATCGTTGAACTCATAGATGTGATGTATTGCCAATCGATTTAAACCTTGTAAATCTTTTCATAAAGTAAATCATAGTACAGTGGTTCTTGATTGTTGTGTCATCTGCAATTTCTAAACTATCGATCGCGAAATTGCGACAATAGCGATGACAGAGATAGAATAGTAAAATGGATTCGGTGTTAGAATAGAATGTGTCCGGGATATTTTTTCAAACTCAAATATAATTTCCACTTTTCCTCGTATGTTCGTATTTTTTTATTGATTTCTGACGACGCATGAAATTTTTTAACAACATCACAAATATGTAGAAAAAAAATATGAATAAGAAATCAAAACAGGACCAAATTGTCGACATTGCAGTACTGCTGTACATCTTAGTATAATTATATGAAAGCAAATTTAAAAATAGCAATAATTAGAAAAACCTTAAAAAGTAAAACTTCCTCATTTTCCCAGTCTCGATTAATTAATACAATATTGATTAACCTGACATAATTGATTATTAGGCCTGAAATTGAACCGAATGGGGTATAAAAAGTCAATGTGTATCAATAATTGAGAATTGTCTACCTATCCGGTTTCTTGATACATTTATATCTTTCGATCTCCCATGCAGCAAATAACCAAGAATTCAAAAGTTATTTTAAAGAAAAGACATTAGAGGACCCTTAACACCAACGATAGTGTGTGGCCCAATGGCAGTGACAGTCAAAACGTTTATTCGACATAAAATTTCGATTTCAAGACACAATCGACATCCATATATAACCAATGAACTCATCGAAGATATTCGTTATCATGAATAATGGAAGGATCAAGACAACACAAAGAAAACAAAAATTAATTTGTTTTAGACAAAAATATGAATCGATATATAATTTTTTATCGATTCTCATCTGAATATTTATCGATTACAGAATGCTTTGAATTAATTTAACGTTATGTGGGTATGGTTAGAATCTATTGCATTGCATAATTTAATTGTTTACATATCTACAATTAATTCTAATTTCCGTAATCAAACATTGAATATTCATGTTCAAGAAAAAACTGTGGATTCATATGCGCCTGATTATTCTGGGAAAACTTCAAAAAGATGTTTTTGTTTTATGAATATTCCGTTGGGAATTGCAAAAAAAGAGTTGTGCCAAAATTATAGTTTTCAATTATGACACTAACTCATGTTTTTGGTTTGTCTCAATGAATTTAGATTTTGATAGTATCAACTATCGTTTTAAATACATTTAAAACTAATAAACAATACGTATGTCAGACCTTCCGATTACGTAACTTTGCTTTAGCTTGTTTCAATAGTAGATCGAATGTATTATCCTCATCTGCTTTCAATAAATTCCTCGCACCACCCAATGAATTGCTCGCCATCCCATCTAGGAGAATCAGTTCAAATATTATAAGTATGACATAAATGTTACAATTCTATACAAAAAATTATTTCGCAACAATTCAAGTGTGAGTCAAATACATATGTATGATTGAGAAAGAATTATATCTTTACCTAAATCAGCATATTTAACTTTGCAGAATGCTCTCCGCCCACCAAAACACAAATCATATCTTGATAACGATGGATCATCATTACCATGCTCGACTGCTTCATATGCATCATTTTTATATGCAAATGTTACGAAACCATAGTTATCTCTAAAATGATCGAAACGGAATGATTTAATTCATTTTCAACAACCAATGTCGACCGTGACACTGACTATATGAGGAGTCTTTAACAACTGCCTACCCATGTTCGCGGAAATGTAGGCTGATGTCCAGAACTGGTCCAAATGCCTCAAATCTCCTCCGTAAATCAGCTTTAGTTATGGTTTCTTCTAGACGTCCAACATAAATAACCCTTCTCTCTTCAACTTGACGTTTCTTTTCCTGATGACACCAAACATCGTGAGGACGTCTATAGCTTGATGATCTAGAACCAGTCGCAGTTAATTACTCCGTGAATTACAACGAAGTTTCAAACTACAATGGAAATTATAGGCAAAACATCAAAATGGAAGACAATACAACCGTATTATATTCATATTTGGATTAATGACGCATTTTACGACCTGTTTCATGAGGGTATGTTTGCAAGAACTATTCTCCATGAAGTTTTCGTTGAGATTTATACGAAACGCACACCAAATTCGGTTGCTAACTCCAGATATAACGTAAGCATCACTAACTGAACTCAAATGCTGCAAATGAGACATCAATTCATTTTCTCGTCTTTTCATTTTACCTCCGATATCTGTGATATCCATAGCCACAATTACAGGGCGACGAACAATGTCTCCGCCTATTACAAGTCGTTCGGCGATCACGTTCCACCCTTCGTCGATGACCCGAGCGTTTACTCCTTTTCAAATTAGATTGTGACGAAGACCTACAATCACGCGAGTATTTCCCTAATCATCTTGTAATCAATTCAAACTTTCATTTCCAAATTTATTTTGGCTCTATCCTTGAAATCCTACTTGTCATCGTGGTATCCCGTAATAATTTACAATAGGAAACCAGCAAAAAATAATACGTCGATTTTTCCAATTTAATTGGATTTCGTTTTTTTTTTTTCATTCACAGAATAAATCAATCTGTGGTTAGATGCTTACCTCGAACAACTCGAATATCGCGACGAAGATCGTGATCGGGATGATCTTGATCGTGAATATGATGATGATGTTGATTGTGATCGAGATCGATATGTTGATCGCGATCGTGAACGTGAACGTGAACGTGATGACCAAGTGCTGCTAGAACTAACAGAACTGCGACGATGACTTATTCTTCGCCGTCGAGCATTACGTCGACGTGATAAACTCCGACTGCGACTTGTCGATCTACTGCTCGATGATCGACTACGACTCCTTCTCGTTCTCCTTGTTCTTCTGCGACTTAAGCTCCGACTTCTATCGCGACTGCTCCGTCGTCGTCGGCTACGAGTTCGACTACTATCCGCGCTACGACTACGACTACGACTGCTATGACTTTGCGATCGTGATCGTGATCGCGGTCGCGAACGATTAGAACCCGGCGAACTGCGATGTTGTTGTCGATAATTACGTTGCTTTCTTTCATGCAAACGACTTACTCTGCTTTCTTCTTTTTCAGATACTTCAATTTCAATGATTGTTGTTGAAGTTGCAGCTGGAGTTGTGGTTTCTGCTATGGTCGCCGCTGGAGTTGCTGTTGGTGTCGTTGTTGCCGATGCTGATGAATCTGTTCTTGTAGATGTAGATGTCGTTATCACCATTGATGTAGTGATTTTTTCAGTATTATCAAATGGTGAATCATTCGTTTGCGTGGCAACTTCACAAGATATGGGTTTTGAACAATGTTTAATATCCTCCTCGATCTCACTTTTTGGCTTCAACACCGAAACTATTTCACGTTCTGACCAAATCAAATTTGTTGGATCATCTTTTATAGGCTCAGTTGTCGTTGACGCATGGTGAATATATACTAAAGTCATGGGTTGAATTGGTGAACATGTTCTACTATTATCGCTTTTCCCCTGATCACGTCTACTACGATATTCAGCTAGATTCAATTTCCTACGTGCGGGTTTCTTCTCATTCTCAATTGCCACTGTAGCAGGGATATCTTGAATAATAATATTCTGGACCTCGTCATTTAAACTATTTTTTGTTGTAACGATACTCTCATTGGGATTGTTCTTCGTCTTGATAGCGGTGTTAACTGGCGGCTTTTTCAAGACAGACACCATTTGTATTGGCTTGTGTACACCACCATTTTCAGTAGATTTCGTCTTAGTCAGTACACTATCACGCAATTGTAAGATGCTCGTCGCCAACGCCGATCGTATTTTCATTTCATACAAAGGTGGTTTTATAGTTGTTCCATCATTATTGATGATTATTGAATTATTCACGAATTTAGGATTTATTTGAGCAACCCGATGATTTGCCTTCGTGGATATTGGAAGATTAGTGACAGATGAGAAAACTATTGGTTCCTCACTTGCATCACTTACGTCACCTGATTCTAATCCACTATCTTTCTTTGAACTACTGTCCCCCCAAGTGTCGCTAGATTGTGCTGAATACTTTTTATGCATTCCCCTTTTACGCACAGGTTCATTATCTTTCATCATCAGACTTTTGGGATGTTTATTGGCTGTTGGTTTTTTACGGCTTTTACTTATTTCATCATAATTGGATTTTGTAGCAGCAGAATTTGAGTTGCTACAATAATCATGATCGAGTTGCACAAAGCCATCTATCCTATTAGCAATATTGATGTCAGTTTCCGTAATCTTCGATGTTTTATTTCCTGAATTTACTCGTGTGTCATTAATACGATTGGTTCGATGTTGTTTCATCGGATCTGACTTGGCTGAAATCACCGATATGACTTTCTTACGTCCTGATGCTTTTATCCTGTCAATAACTTCTTTTGGAAGAGAATCTCGAATATTCCTATGTAATTTTGATTCTTGCGATTGTATGGACTTTTTCAACATCGCCAGTTCCGATCGATCGGTACGACCTTTATTTTTCATCAATTTTCGAATATTTTTCGTTATGGCAAATTTCGTTTTAGTATTTACAATTGGTTGCGACAATCCAACTTCAGACGCCTCAAACTGTTCCAGTAAACTTTTCACGTCACCAGCTTCCAGAACGGGCTCATGTTCCGATACAGTTTCAATATCAACGCAATCTTCGGTCTCCATTTTGGAATTAGTTTGAATGTTGCTTTCCATTTGTGGTGACTTGTATGTTTCTTTATCTAATTTCATGGGCGATATTACGTTTATCATTGATGTAGCAACTGTTTTAGCCGGTGATTTCGATTGTAATATTTCATCTGGTAAGGTTGATATATTGGTTAAGATCGGTTTCAAGTCTATTAGAGGTGAACTTGAAGAGATTTTCTTTGGTGGACTAATTATTGTCATATGTGATTTTTTCTCGGGAGAAGAATGCGTAACTTCACTCTGGAAAATGTCGTCCGGAAGATCTGTATGCACTTTGTCAGGCATGTGAATATTGATCGTTGACATGTCAATATCTTCTTCAAAATCGGAAGCCTAGAGTAGGTTGAAAAACGAAATGCAAAATCAATTGAGAAATGACACAAAAATGAAATATCATGCTTTCTTATTCTTTTTCCGAAAAATGAGAAATTAACCTGCATATAACCAATGTGCTCTTGCCAATCTGAAAGTACTTTGGCGAAGTCCTCCTTCATATTTTCAATTTTCGGTATAACTGAGGCAACTCCTGAATCCGGGAGGATCGCCAAGTCACCATTAAGCCTGTGGAAGTTAAGGAAGTTAAGTATAAGTCCATACCCGATTTCGATTGATAAATTATTCATCGAATTCAGCTGCGAAAGGATAAACTCTTACTCTTGTTCAGTTTCCCATAACCCGCCGGAAGTATCCATCGATTCGATATAATCGAAATCAGTATCAACAATAGCCATGAGCGAACTCTCAGGATCATCCAATAAATCATGCTGAAAGAAAAAAAAAATTTATGAATCAGTCACCAAAGCGGGACAAATGTCATTTCGAAGTAGTCGTGATGAATAGCTTGGTTGGGTATGAAAAAGTGAGAAAATGGAGAAAAAGGATGAGCTTGTTACCTGATCGAGGGGGAGTTCGAAATCAGAAAAATGTTCCGCATCATGGAAATTCAGATACCCTGTTTCCATGTCACACTCTACACTGTAAATGTGCAATTGGGTCCCCACGTTCAGATAGTCTGTAATGAAAATCCATAAACGGTGTTTAGTCATCAAAATACTTTATAACAACACATATGAAAATTCATATCATTCCATGTAATGATTAATAATATAAACCGACATCATCAAATTTCAGGATAACTCTGTAAGTGCAACTTTCAAAAGATCGTATGAACGATGCATTGTGAAGAATAAAAAACCAATGGTAGTCACGAATCATGGAGTGTGGTTAATCACTTAATTGAAGGAGAAAATGACATTCATATCGGTAGAACCGACGAGAGATTAGCGTACCCGGCCGATACAGTGTAACGTGCTACCCACGCATGCACATTCATTTGAGGTTACGTTACTACAGTTACTGCAATCTCACTGTAATAACACAAAAATAATTTTTTTCATGTATCGAAAGATCGCATCACATCAATCACTACAATCACTACAAAACAACAAGTGAAGCATTGTTATTCCTTAAACAATCATGAATTTCTGACAATATGTTCATGATACGGATGACACGAAGACGCCGCCATCGAACATACCCCCCACAAGTGCCATAATTGAAAATCAGATACAATGAAAGAAAATATTATGGTGAACTAGTCTATTACGGTAACTATTTCAATAATATGAAGAAGACTTTATGCGAAAGTTATTTGATATCCAATTATCGCGTGAAAATGATAACACTCCAATGAAAATGTTAAAATGAATACCTCGATAAACACGTGCTCACAAGGACCATTTATGAAACGCATGCAGAACTCTGTCATAAACAGCTCGTCAAAAAGATGATTCTGCGATGTTTAAACGTTCGATGAGTTTTTATGGGTTTCTCGTATATAACCACTAAGTACAGAGAAAATTTTTTTTTCCCGTAATGGGTTATTTGGTATTTACTGTGCAAACAATAGTACGAAAATTCAAGTGGATATAATAGTATAACAATATATTGAATGCGATTTCACGTAGTCAATTGACGCCATACCTCTAGCACCGCATTATGTGGTCACATATGAAGGAGGAATGAAAATATTAAGAAAAGATTTTCACGAGAAAATATTGACAAAAATTGAATATGACGCTATTAGTGACATTGGATGTTGAATATGAAATGAAAACTGTCAGAGCTCACACAGCGTACAATGTTTTTTTTTTTACATGAGATACAAGATGTGATCATATGGTTTCTCGTGTGCCGTATGCCAGGTATATGTTACTGGATAACACATGCCCGCCGGCGGCACGCTCGCTTACATACTTAGCACAGAATTCATGGTATAAATATAATGATGTCACGTAACAATGAATAGGCCCACTACAACAATACTCATATCAGTGACAATTTACTTACGTTCAACTGCACGGATTAATCATAAATATATGTACACAGAAAAAGAGAATACAAGCACTGTACCACACTGTACTGTACTGTTAATTAAATACACCACTGTCACATGTGATCACTAGTCACTGCCGCCGTGCTTGGTCGCTTGCAGCAGATTACAGTTGCGTGATGTGTAACACAATGCAATACTTATATTAATCCGTGTTGCGTCTAGTAGTATATTTGATGTGCACACGCTTCACATGTCCATGCGGTACTTTATAAGCGTGAACTGCAATGACTTGTACTAGTCAATGATCAAGAAAGCCGACTCATACTCAATTGTATGACAATGGGTGAACGAAACGAGCGTACAAAACCTCAGCAAATCAAACAACGGAACACACGCACATACTATCGAAAATAAAAGACAGTTGCCGCTCTATTTAGTGTTCACTTTTCATGTATCTCATGGTTTCTTCTGTTCTGCCAAATGGCTATTGGGATCTGTCATGTGGGCGGAGCCTAAAAAACATGGCGACAATAAGGGAAGACGGTGACATGTAGCATATGTGATTTAAAACAAATTTCTATAAAATGATAAATATAAGTGCAATTTGTGATTGGGCTGGTACCAATCCAAAACAACGGAATTTTGTTGAAGGAGAACGCCGTTTGAAGGCGGGGCACGTCATAAAATGCGGGAAATTGAGTGTTGTTTGCAATAGTGGTGTTGACACCGGTGGTATAAATTCAAAAGCGTACTATTTACAAGCATCCCAATTGAAACAAAATCCTCATGTGATCGACGGAACCCTCTCAAATTCAGGCGATATCAAAAAAATGATATACTCCTGCAAAGCCAGGTTAGGAGAAAAGTTTTCCTGATAGTATACCGGCTACACCAAAGTTATATAGCTTATGATTGATATAATTGTAATTTATAAATGGAATTTTTACTGCGTGGTACGTATGCTGATCACTCAAAGCTGCCCTAAGTATAGTTAGTTTTTCCGCGACCAGATGTCACATCGCCATTCGACAGATCCCAATAGAGAGAAATACGACATTGGGGGTATGTTCCGATATGCACTGCCTGCCAGTATACTGCCGCAGTACCCTAGGGAAATATATGACGTCATAAATCGCCGCCATATTCTACTGTGAGCACTGGCGTTTTCGAGGTAACGTACTCCCAGTACTTTGATCACGTGATCAGTCAAAACCACTCGAGTGCCTAACGTATTGGGTGTGTTCAGCCGAACTAAGTCCTGAGTATCCTAAGTAAGGAATCCTTGTTCCTCAAGGAAGGACTATGAAAACGGGTTTTAGTTAAGATACTCAGGACTTAGTTCGGCTGAACACATCCAATAGCCTATGGCTGATGTCATCGATCGATATGGCGGCAATTTTCAAATACCGTTCTCTTTTTCAAATCATGTATTTTCTCCTGAATGGTTCTTCAATTGTGCATGTACCTAAGTATTTACATATACATCTATCCGTGTCCATATTGTCCTCTGAATTGGAATACAACAAATTAATAGGAAAAACTGTAAATCCATATGCGAGCTAATGAACACAGTTATGTTAAGGTTGGATTGCAACAATTCATCAATTAGTATTTCCCATCTGTGGAATAGCATCAAAGTCCACACCCAAACACTGGAACCCAAATAAACATGAGTTATAGATTAATTTATTCACAATATAACCAGAAATGATCACCCTAGAAAATTTTCCGGAAAATTCTCCATCCATAATTATAAACATAATTCTTACCCAATTTATTACGTGGAAATTCCCATATAACCTATGTTGCAGCTGCACCACCAACTCCTGCGGGGCACGTAACCTGGATTCGTGAAATAATTTATCGAATGATAGTAAATCTGATTCGAAATACCATTTCTGGGAGTGAGAGTGAAGATAATCACTACTGGTATTTCAAAACGGTAATTTGCAAGTACTATGCTTTTCCTGTAAGATGTACAATTTTTAAATGTTTATGTGGTGTTTCACAAACCATCCTGGCGGCTTGTGTTCGTGAAAATAAATAAATATGGTAGTTTAAGGCGGGTGAGCATTATGTGCATTATAGCTCTGTTCAAAATGAATTCCAACAACTGCTTCGACGATCCCGGAAAGGATTTATGGCGATGACAAATACTAATGAAAGATTGTTCTTACATTAGTATTTGTTATATATAATGTATATTGTGACATATTAATTATTTCCAATTTCACAGAAAATTATTTCCTCTGACATTTATTTATACCGTAAGATGGACGGTGGTGAAGAAATTGGAGTAACTAATTCATATTACTTGCTTCCAAATTTGGTTAAAAACAAACTTGGAAGTAATAGGTACACATAGAAATAACAAATACACAATATCAAAAAATAATAATCAGGTAGATAAAAGAGATGTAAAGAATAGGGATGCAGAGTTATGTTTGTATCGATAATATGGTACCCAGCATTGTAATGTCATATTGAAGTAACGCCGTCAGAATACAAATATAATTTTGCGAATATCACAAATGTCATATGTGCCATCACAATGACTACGTTTGTGTAATACTAGTTTTTCCTGGTTAAAAATTCCAATTGAATCAGATCGGAAACTACAAATTCCGATGAGTTCTGATTTATCTAGGTCAAAAGTTCGATGAAAAACCATCGGAACTACATTGTTTTCGGTCGAATACAATCGGAATATTTAACCAAGTAATAATCTGAGAATAACATGCTTGTTATGAATATGATAACTACGCTACTCCGCAAAGAGGCATATGTTATGAACTGGTTTTCTCTGATGGATCGCAATCGATCGTCAGTAACAACGAGTTATTATTATTATCAATGTGAAATTTCAGAGATTTTGAATGTTTTATTGAGCCAAAAATCAGAGCCCAGGTTTGAATCCCGTTCAGTATGATGTTGAGTAATATTCATTGAAAATTGACGTCCATGAGGTAACTAGAACTCCAGCAAACAGATAATCCGAGGAGCTAAGAATCAACACGTGCGATTGGAGGTAGATTGATGAAGAGTCTAAATCGATAAATTTAGGAAATTCAACTCTGTGGGCCTATATTCATTATATCCATTCATTTGCAAACGCTACATGCAGATTTTGTAGGATTACCTTATTGCGTTTGTATGATCCCGCCATCGAAAGCACTCCACTGAATGAACGCGATCGATTCCCCATCAGTGTCGAAGGCTGAGGGTGATCAATAATATACTACAAATCATCCAAAGCAATATCTTTTCTTCATCGTGACCGGGATTTCTGCCACAATATCGTCATACTTTGTTCTGACTTTTCGTACATCACCACATCGAATCCTCATGTACAATGATAGATCATTAAGTACTCATGTGTTTTATATCAATCGATAATAATAGTCATTTTGAATAACACTGACCAACAACGTTTTTTGCAAGCTTAAGCGAATTCAACATTTTTGATATGCTACATACCTAAATATGATCAGAAAAATAGACTATTTAATTTCATCGGGATATTCAGATATACGATGAAGTATACATTTAACATTATTGCTGACGTTTTATTGCGCAAAAGTATTATAACTGCACAAATTAAAATGACAATGGTTGAAGTTGATTAAAAGATGACATACTCTCTCATCAGTAGATATTTTAGACAGCATCGTCAATATATGTATACACTTCAAATTCTTTGCATTTTTGATTTCAAAACTTATGCGTTCATCAGATGGCAAGTAATTACAAATTAAGCTGGATAGAGCAGCTCATAGTATTGAAAGGTGACGAGGGGATCCATATACTACGCTGAACAAATGATGAAAAATATAATTTTGACTATAATTAACGATATTCATGTCCGTAACCTTGCCCGAGGCAGCTCTTCTGTTTCGTATTCAATTTCTACATGTGGACGAGACTTCAGTATTTTTCCTCTCGATTGATTAGCCTTGGGTTTGGTTGACTTTTTCGCTTTGATCTGAGATGGTGTAACATCTTCAATATCGCTTGCATCAGACTCAAAACTGTCAGATAAATTCACTTGATCTTTTTGCCCTGAGTCACTTTCAACATCCTATCGAATAGAAAAGTTAAGATATGTTCCCATAATATCGATAGGTAAGCAAACTGTATTTACCTCGGTAACGTAATCATATTCATCGTCCATTTCATCATCGCTATCAGCTGCGACAAACTGACCACCATTCTCCTCCATTTCGATTTCATCAACTTCCAATTCTTTTTCTAATTCCTCGTTAACTTCGCACTCAGTCTCCTGGTTGATTTTTCAACGAAATAAATATATGAATGCTGCATTAGAAAATGAGGAGTTCATCTTTATAAATATATTTACCTCAGTATCACTCTCTGCTTCACTTTCACCTTCAACTTCGACAGCTTCAACAGCCTTATCAAATACTTTTTGTGGAAAGTTATAAATGTCATTATACTAGAAAAATAAAGATTTACGATCAAACTAATGAATTATTCTTATTCAACATCCCGAAATGAAAGCTGTTATCACTCACCATTCCATTCTTTAAACGCTCCATGAGTTGTTTCTCAATGGCCGTTTCCAGTTTAGCAGCTATGAGAGCTTTTTCTTCCCTCCTACGTTCTCGTCTCTCAATTTTACGTTGCAATGGTACAATTTTTTTCTGTCTCCTGAGTCGCAGTTTTCTCATACGAATAAGATATTGAGTTATCTTAACAAATCTCTGTTTACACTTAGATTTGATGAATCCGGGCCAATATAATAAATTTTCATTCATTTGATGAATGGCCTTTTCGAAATTCCGCGACAACTTTACTCGCTCCCATTGGTTTCTCGGTTCATGTATTCTGCCATTTCAACGAACATGATTGTAATAAATGAAAACAAACTATCAGACAGATTGAAGTTTTTATCTATAAAAAAATTAGAACTTACCTTTCAGCGGTTCTCATATATAAATAGATAACACCATTTTCTTCTCGCACTGTTGCATATTGACTATTGGCTAATGGACACGAAGATCTGCTGCACAGACCTGTTAGGTTATATTCATTTCTACAAAATTTCTGTCCCTTTGTGCTGAGAAAAAGAACATGTGTATATATCCAGAAAAAATAAAGAATGAATTTTTATCAGTACTGTATGATTTAGACTTACTTCACTTTGAACGAACAGAATGATTTGTTGATAATACTCCATACGACCTAGAATCAATGTGAGGTTATAAAAACTGTTTGAACGGAATAATACTGCAGAAAATCGTGACGGGGTTTTCGGTTAGTAAACTTACATCGTCGTGCTGCATGTTTCGGTCAAAAAAATTTCACTTGTCTAAATAATATGATAAGTAATAGAAAAGTCAAAACCAATAACACTCCGGGTACATAAAAGGACTTGTGAATGGATAGATGAAAAACGTGTTAAGCACGCGCCTCTTTACCACCCTGCTTTCTTCCGAGCTGCGCTTGGTATTTTGGCAACCATGCTCACAATCAGTCAAATCAGTGACCTCACAATGTCATTCAGCCTTATATATATATATATATGAATTCTGGTCATCACCAACTCAATGTGATTGGTTACATTTGACTGCGTTTTCATTGAATATTCAACCCCCTATTGGCCATCGTTTCGGGGTACACTCGTTTTAATGGATAGGAGTTTTGTAAAATAACATTCAAGATTCCATATTTTCCAACTTGTATGAAACTGGCGCCAGATTATTAATTATAATTAATAGATTGATTTTTTTTTTATTTATTGTTTGACTATTTAAATTGTTTGTTCAGCTATATTTATATTTTTATTTAATTTTTTCCATTATTCATCCATACGTGCACGATCGAATCCGATATCGACAAGCGACAGCATGATGTTACATGCGACGCCTCCTATCTTCGTGTATTTTTATTATCTTTGGTCTAGGGAACTATCAGCTGTGTCCGAGTCTCTTTATTCATCACTTCCTTGTCAACGAAAGTTTCGAATCGCATAATTTTTGACGTATTTTGATTTATTACCACAAAATTTCTTCGAAACTATTTAAAAAATCAGCAATTCTTCCGTTTTACTTAAAAGTACGTTATTCCTAGGCAAGGAACACCAAGGTATGAGTTGTGATTTCTAATCCAATCATATGATGATATTTGAAAAGCCCAACACAAAATGATATCGACCGCGAAAAACATCAAACATGTAGTAACCATGAACCACTAAAATTTAAGAAGGGACAAATCATAGAAGTCGATTGTCTAATTCGACCGGTGCACTTAATTGACCGTAACCAAGTTAGCACCGACCATTAATGTTTTCCAACATATCATATATCAAAAAATTGCTCCCGATTTGCTCCCTCAGAATATGCATTTGCTCCAGTTGTAAGATTAATAATTAATTACTTATTCGCAATTAAAAATGCAAATTAAATTTTGGATTATTCTAGAAGATATATGTCTATAGACAACTTTTTTCATGGTTTTTGTATTGAAAATTCCTCCCGAAATGTTCTCTTAGAATTTGCAATTGTGACGTCATCGCCGTCACAATCGGCGGTCGCCTATGGGCTTATACGCATGTTAGCGACTTGCCATTCTGTACTATTTTCATGTGACTGCCGATTTTCACGGTCATGACTTCATCACATGGGATATTTAAACAAGTAAATCATTAATTAAATATCAATTTCACAACTGGAGCAATTGTATATCCTGAAGAAGAATTTTGGGAGCCATTTTCGGGTACATAAATTATAAGAAATTATATTGAAAATTTTTTGTTAGGGTGTTCTGAGCCGACCGTCGGTATACAATATGACGTCATCAGATAAGCTTTCTAATAATGTGGATAATTAATTAGATTTTGATGTTTCAGCCGGAACAATTGCGTATTCTGAGGGAGCAAATCGGGAGAAATTTTTTGATACATAATATGTCGAAAAACATTAATAGTCGGCGCTAATTTGTTTACGGTGAAGAACAAGATGCAATTCAGTAGCAATCGGATCACTTCAGACTCAAAAGAATAGTGCCGAGTATCACGGTGAAAGAGAAAGACGAACACTGTGCACAGGAACAATTACATAAGTCATCAAGAATGAACATTCCAACAGAGACATATGCAACAGTAGACAGTACCTCTAATTATTGATGCTATGTTTAAGTTTTTTTTTCTCTTGATCTTGTGCAGGCATGTTTTTGGACTTATCTCTCGCAGATATTTACCAAAAATACTCGCGTTGATATACTCAGCATTTTTTATGTTGATATCGTGTTGTAAATCTGTTATCATTTTTTCATATTGTGTACACAATAACGCTTGAAATATTGGTCATGCTGTAATATAAAGTACAATACTACTATTACAATAGCAAAAGAAAATGTCATAAGTATCCATGACTTTTGAGATTATATTGGATGGCGCGTTATAAAAGTTGGAATGAAAATAAAGATTGCCAGTTATCATGCGCCTGTAGATTGTTTTTCCATATATATATAACTGCGATATGAGCACGTCCAGGGGAATAATTCAAATAGGGAAAAAAGTTGAGCAACGCTGGATTCTCATGGGTGCTCTCAGAAGTCGATCTTCGTCGTGCAAATATTTGCGCGACGCGTGCGCACGCGCACAAGTTAGCTCTATATTTTTCCGCTTTTTCGTGCGCGGAGTAAGGCTGAGTTCGGCTGAGTGGGGCTGAGCACTATTGAGTGAAAGATCAATTATTGGGTATATAGTGAGGGGTCTGTTCTGTTCGCGTCAACATCAGCTGTTATGTCGCAGTGTTCTAAAATGACAGATACAGAAATGATATTATGAGTAAAATGGGGGAAGCAATTTTGGAATCGAAATGGATAACACAATTTTTCACCATCACAAATATACATTGAAACAGTAAAACCATTGGTTGGTGTTGTGATCATATGTGATTCGGATCTGGAGTAAAATGAACGGGAGCGTAGTCGGTGGACTCCGTGGTCCGGAGCAACATCCAGCGAGATTTGCAGACTATTTTGTAATTTGTGGACTTGACAAAGACTCAGGCCTCGAGCCCGACAAATATTTTGGTGAGTCAGACATGAAATATTCATAATAAATTACCGCTGGTATTGACAATTGCAGTACGAGCGCATATACATATACTCACGCATTCTTTGAATTTTTAGCGATATATACAGTTCTTATTTTGCTCTGAATAATTTAGACAGTGAGCTCTACGCAAAATGATGAAAAAAAAAAACATCTATGAAAGATCGCGCAACGGTGATTAAATTGTGAATAATGGTTCAAATTTTTCCCCAATGTGCCAGTCAGAATATCACGTTTGACATAATAATACACGATTTATACAAAACAACTAAATATTGCACTGGTTACGAATGAATGTATGGATAATATATCGGACTTAATCACACCACTTCAGGAATATATTAGGCTGTAAACAAAGGGGTACAGTCTAACACTACATTTCTGCAAATCAATATAATGCTAATTAATTGCAGTTATTATGGAAAATTTCGTAATTTATTACTCTACTAAAAGTGATTGTTGAACATCGTCCAACAATACATGATAGATTTTTCCTTTTTTTTTTGTCTTTGTTACCGCGCCAGAATGACAGATGCTGCGGGGCATTTTTTTGTATAGTAATTTCTCTCTTTTCAACTGGTTGGTCCACGCACAAACAATTCGAGCAGGAAGCAGCAGATTTCTCTGAAAGATCTCTCTGCCGTTCGGGCACCAAAAAGACAGGGAGGTAGGTCGGTGAGAATGTATATTTCTCGGAATTTTCCAGAAGAAAAATCTGTGCACACTGTCACATACCAACGTTTTCGGTCGTCGAGAGAATTTCGATTTTCAAAACCATACTGAGTGACCCAATTCAATTTTCATCCTACCAATGAATAGAAATGGCTCAACATATCTTCATATTTTGCTGATATTTGTGACTCGTTTCTTCTAAAAGTTGCTTCCCTAAGTTGAAAAAGAAATATATATATATATATATTTCAATAAAATTGAGGAAAGAGAAATAAGAGAAATATAAGATAATGCCTTCTCCTCATGTGTATAGTAGTGAGTTTTCATACATATAGCTATATTGGTTTGCCGTGGCAAAAAATAAATCGTGATGGATTAAACGACAGGAAACATACTGTTTAGATTTCTTACTTCATTTCCAGTTCGTTCGATAGTCTACGGATAGGCAGTGTAGAGCTCCAGCGTATAGCACATTGGAAAAGAGGGAGAAGGGGAGGAATAGAAATCTGAATAATTTTGAATTTGGAAATATGTTGGGAGCTGGTCAATCGCATCGATGGTCATTATACACCAAAATTTGACATTTTGTTTTTTTGTTCGGTTTTGTTTTTCCTTTGATTGTATTTCTAACAACTAAAACGTGATGGAACTCTCGAGTCATATCAGAACGAGATTATCGATTACTGTTAGTAATTGAATCGGGGCGCTCACACTTTTTATATTTTTGGTATCGAAAAGTTATGGGCATCAAATTTCGTAAGTTTTTATTGTTCATAATTTCTAATGACTTTAATTTCTTATGACAATTTCTATTTTTATACCTGTAATTATATAATACAGAAGTGTTTTGAGGAAGTAATGGATATTCTTTTCCTAATTTCCTCGAGCAGATCAATAACTTTACATCAAATTGCCCAAGCAATTAATTAATTTTGAACTATAGTTTTCGACAATGCACATTGATACTTAATAGCACCCTCTCGAGACACATACATGTATGATGAAATGAAAGAAGATGGAGAAGAACAATTTATATGTGACTCAAATGTCGATTAATATAGATAGACATATGAAATTAATAAGCAATTGAATTAGTTGAACTCAAATAATGCAAATCTTACTTGGATTATTTTGTTCATGAGGTTTGATTGAAGAACTAAATTTGAAATGGGCGGAAATCTCAAATCGAAATCATAATAAACATTTGAACATTGCAAATGATAATAATGTACCCGAAATTTTTCCCCATGCTTTTTTGTTCGGATTACTCATAAGCATTTACGTTTTCAGACAGATGAACAATTTAGTCGCGTTTCGTTGCATGCAACAAACCAAATCGATATCGCATATACTCACAGCGTTATATATATACTCTCCACCTTTCTTCAACTTTTCCTTTTACTCGATCACATCCATGTAGATTATTCTTATCTACTCCGATGATTACATATTGTATTTCCAAACAGCAGGAGCAAAATGATGAGATAACTCAAATACATGCAATTATTTCTTCCCATACTGAAAAATATTGTCGCATGTTCCTCCTTATGTTTTCGTTCTGATCTACATGTGTGCTCTCCATAATGACCCTGTACTCCACAACTTTTCATCACCACAGAAAGGTCATCTTAATATACCACCACTATAAATTTAATGTCGATTTATCGAATGTAATAGGTGATTTCGAACAAGAAAATTATGGATGTTGGATGAAAATCGGATTGAAAATTGAATTATGCCGTTACGGGTTGCGGTTTGGTTTTTTTTTAATTTTGCCTATATTTTCAATATGTCTTAGTTTGAATACGGTTACTATTTTGGAATGGATGGTATAGTTGAACGCAGAGAATGCTGAAGTTCTGTCATACCATGGGATCTGCAGCAGAGATCATAGCATGCATTTATCCACAGTCAATTAATATCACTGAAAATAGCGATGCAATTTTGTACCTTAAGGAAAAACAATACTGGATTTTGTAATCTAGATGAACAAATTTCCAATCAAATTGTCTATGTGTTCTACTCAATGTAATTTCATGAACATTTGTAGAATTGCTGAGGATAAAATAATCTTATAAATGTTCATACAATTACATTAAGTAGAACCCACAGAACAATTTGATTGGAAATTCGTTCATGTAGTGCCGTTTCTCTTTGCCGAAACACCAATATATATTTAAATCGTATTCGTATAGAATGAATTCGTTTTCCTTTCATCGCTATTAATTTTCAATTCCGATTGTATGTCGTTTGTATTGGCTTGCAGAAATTGCAATGTACATAATCTCAAAAGATTCTTTTCACTAGAAAAATTTCGAAGACTGGGAACATAACTCTGTACATCAAGGAATGCAATGGTTAACATTGGATGCGTGAAATGTGGACGTGAAGACTTTGTGATAAGAATAACTTTAGACCGCACTTTATCATTCTCAACTCGAGATTAACTTATTATATACTTCCGAATAATCATTTGAGCTAAGGGGAATATTCTTGGATCCAAGAGGCGATTTTCAAGAATTTTGTTCAGTCAAACTATCCATTATTTAAATGAGGTTTTCGTTCCATATGATCATGATACATGTAAACCATGCAATATGACTGGTAAAAGTTCAATTGGAAAAGGAAGGGGTCGCAGAAAAACCGGTTTTTTTTTCTACTTATGAAGATTCCACAGAATCAGAATTGGAGCTATGTGATATGTGTGAATGAAACCTAAAGTGTATAATGGATAATTTCGCTGGAGAAGAATTTGTTGAAGAATGAATTTGTTTTTGGTATCGTGTGACAATTGTATAATATTGCAACAGCCATAGAACAATTTCGTTCCGTTCTTTTTTATCTTCAGAATAATATAATAAATTGGCAATTGAGAGTTGTCAAAAATATTGCTCCAAAGGGTTAATCAAACCCATTGAATTTTCCGTGAATTGAGTTTATTAATTGATCATATAATATCCTCGTTGGAGTAAGCTCAAATAAACGAATGTACAATATAATCTTTTGTCAATTTTTCTTCATCTGACGATGAGAGGATAAAATCATGCCATGAATGATGTTTATCAAAGACATTGTGGTTTCAATTGGCACGGACATCTAGAAGAGACGACTGGCTTCGTTCATAATTTTGCGAATAATCCCTTATTAAATTAGTGCAGTTCGAAATGTCAACTTCATGGAAATTTGGACTCCAAAATGACAAATAGATCTGTGGAAAGTTCATCAAGTTCCAGTAAAATCTTTACTAATCGAATCTTTGTTGTATTATTATTGAAGCTGACGCAATTTGGATTATGAATTTCCAAGTGGCATTTCAGAATATGAACACGATTTTGTACTGAATACAGTCTGAAATTTAAATCATACCTGTCAATGACGCCTGATATTAACTGTACACGGTAAAAAAAATTTAGCTCTCAGAGCTATACTGTATAGCTACGAGAGCTGTACGCGCTTCATAGTCTATCATATAGTTGCTGCAGCTGTATTTT
>JAPYZH010000884.1:0-12723 GCA_030523085.1 Meteorus colon | reverse complement strand
TCAAGGCAGGTCACCCACAGGGCTCCCTGCTCCCACCGGCACCCCTCGAAACGAGGGACAGCCTCCTTTTCGGGGACGCTATCCAACGCGCCGATAAGCACCCACGAGACCAGGTCTCCCATCTCCTGGGTGAGTACGCGGCTGGGGTAATCGGCCAGCACAATAGCTAGCTTCTTGTCCGCCAGTACCGCGTCCCCATAACCTTTCGATTTAGGGGCTACCTTTTTGCGTTTGATGCAGCTCTGTACCTCTGGTGGTGTGTCTCCCGACTCCCTGGGCCTTTTAGGGCCTGAAGATGACGGTATGGCTCCCTTCTTTGGTGCAGAGTTAGCGGTAGAATCCTCGCCCCTGGTGGTTATCACCTGTTCGGCGAGCACTCTGTTTTTGTGTGCCCTCCTCCTGGCTGCCCCACTGAGGCGTTTCTTCTTTGTACTTGCCTCTGAGGTGTTCCCGGCCGAAGCTGGTTCCACCTCGATGAGGCTTGTATTCCCTTTCGGGTCAGTGAGCTGACCCTGGGCAATATCGGCCGAAGCCTTATCGACCCTGTTGGGCTCACTGGTGACAGAAACTATCTTAAATGGATCCGGGTTCCCTTTCGGTTCCCCGTCTCTGGTGTGTATTTTAAGTGGTATATTTATTTTAATTCCCACGAGTAGTCAGGAAAAAGAAACGGTCACCCCCTGCAGAGCCTGTTGCAGAGGGAAGGCGCAATTATAATACGATGGGGTTGCGCTCGGTGCCCCAAAGGCATCGTTCAAGACACTATAACCCTAGTGCCATCCATCCATTGGCACGATGGCTCCCACCTTAGATTGGGGAGTTGGTCCGCGGCAGAGCTTTAGGTCTCTGCGAGCAAGTTTTACACCAGCCAAGATTCCTTATAGCCCAAGCTAACCAAGGGTCAGTACAGGAATTACCCCTCATCCCCTCTCGAGGAGAGACGTCTCCTCCGAACCGCCTCTTGGCCTTCCCCCTATCCGCCACCTGGGGACGCGCCCGGTTAGCATTCGTCTATGTTGCTTGCTCCCGTTTATAGGGATTGAGCAACCCGGGAACTACACCTACTCTCATGATATTGAGAAGAATTAAAACGTTATTTCCCAAAAAATCAATCAAAATTCAGAAAATCTGCAATTTTCAGAGCTTTGAAATAATTGCTTATACCAAATCATTAAAAAAATCAGAATTAACTATAAATTTTCATAATCCTTTCAAAAATCTAAACTTTTGGTCAATAATCGATATTTATTCATTTATATCTCCAGAACAGATAATCGTAAAAAATTTTTTGAAGGCGTTCTAAAAACTTCCGAGTATCGTCTTTTATTCCAATCAAAAATCATGAGTTGAAAAATTTCTTTGTGACTATTGTTTTAGTTTTAAAAAAGTCCCAAAAAGCCAAATTTTTCTCTAGGGCACTAGAATAAAATTTGAGTTGGAAATGATCATAATTGCTAATTCTTAGATGTTTTAAAAGATCACAAGGCAAAAATTTTTTTTCAGCCACTAGACATTTTGACTCGTAATTGATTTTAAAAATGACTGGACGCCCTCAAGGTGTTGAGTATTCTATTTTTATTGAATTTTTCGATGCCATAATTTTCGATGCCAACAACCAGTTCATTTTCAATCATTAAAAACTAATTCAATAATCAATGCATGTGTAAAACCACTACGCAGTTATTGGAACAAAGTTCCTTATGGGACGGGTACCCTAACTGGAAAAAAACGTCCGCAACGTAAGATTCGATAATCACACCGTCTGGTGGTCAAAAGCAGAACCATCCCATCATTATTACTACGTTAGTAAACGCATGGATGCTATGTATAGGTGTGTAGGCTTACTCGTTATAGCATACATACATATACACACACACACTAACGTTTCATGATCTAAGCGTGGATTGTGTTTGTTTGACTTCATTTCTATCCGGTGTCCCACGACACCACACGTTTTTTTTGATATTTAATACATAAATTATCAATAATATATCGAAAATATTTTGGCAAATACAATTATTCTATAGCGCAATATTGATATAGTATGACACTTGATGCATCTATTATTTAACCAATTTTTTATTATTACTCACTAATATTACAAAAATATGAATATTATGCATGACTATTTATTGCTTAACAATTTTTCTATCATTAAAACGAAGTACTTTGAAGTAATTGCGGTAACAGTTGATTGTTAAGAATCGTCCATGTCTCTTTCTATTATACACGAATATGTATGGTGAGCGCCGGCGAGTATCAAGATTGAATCAGACGAACGTTTCAGATTATCCTCATATTTAGATATTAAAAGCATTTGCATCTTCATTCCAAATTGAAGCCATCGACGATATCCAATATGACTCTCATTATTTTGATATTTAATACATAAATTTTCAATAATATATTGAAAATATTTTGAAATACAATAATTTCCTATCGGGAAGTTCAAAATTCAATCATTATATTGCCAAATATTGGTATAGTATGACACCTGATGCATACTTGATTTTTATCTATATATATGATGAAAAAATTAAGACCAAAACTTGTAACGACACTTTTTGCTATAGTTGTAAGCCCTTCTCTCTCCCATAGAAAGCAAGCCAGAACTTCGTTCCTATCCGGTGTCCCACGACACCACACGTTTTTTTTTTAGGTAACACGGTCCGATCGTTTTGGTAATCCAGTTTATAATACATCCCAGTTGGGTCATATTTGAGACATTTTGAATCTGTAGCTTGTGGATCTCCTGTTTTTGAACCGGGCCTAATTGATTTATGAAAATTTATTTTAGAGAAATCCTCAAAAAATGTGTGATCAACATAAATAACTTCATATGGCTCAGGATTCGTTCTTGCTTCTTTGATGATGCGAACAAGATCTGCTGGCACGTAAAGTTCTTTGTTTTTCTTTTTTCTTTCAATAGATGAATGAACAAAGTCTCACTCCACTTGTGTCTGACCAACAGTTAAATATTTTTGATAGATTGTTGTCCCAAATTTCATTGCTATTAGTTGCAACAGATCGGCTCAATTAACATTACGATTTTGAGTACAACAACCATCAGTAAAAAGTATGGTCGAGATTTTCAAATCAACATAACTCTCTAAAAAATTGGAAATACATGAGGCAAAAATATTGGACTCCATTCCGCATTCTCTTCCATGCCACGGGTAAAGTAGACTTCAGAATTCTTTAAATTATAAATTGTGAATTGGTGAACAGCAAATTTTTGTTTAAAGTACGATCCTCCGGTTCTTATAAATGGGACAAGTTGAACAGCTTGAACGTCTAAGGTGTATGCGTTAATTTCATTTCGTTCAGCTCTTTTTTTATCGTCATCTTTCTCTCTCCTGGCTTCATTTTTACTGTCAATATGAGAGTCATAAATATCTTGAGCAGTATTATTATATTTAAAATTAAGACAAAGATCACATTGATCCTTCTTACGTTGGCATGATCCAATATTCAATAAATGAGTTATTTTTGAAAATGTTGAATATGAAGCTGTCTCATTAGAAGGTATACTATTATCACTAATATATTGAGTAAAAATTTTATAGACATCCTTGAATGACGTATAAACTAAATCGAGATATTGTTTTTCTGTTTTTTGTTGGCAATAGTGAGATTCCATTTTCGGTAAATTGATTAAAAATGTCTTGACATGTTCATTTTTTCTCACGTCAATTTTGGAAATCTTCTTAGTCAATTTTCCTTTTTGTGCAATACCGAATTCATTATTTTTGTCTATCCAATTGAGTACAGTCCATTCACCTAAGCTGAAGGTATTTAAAAACATCTTTTTGCACACTAGGACATTTTGGTTATTAATTTTTAAATAATATTTGATCGATGCATTACGCCGAGACTTGTCACTATTGCGTGTTCGACGAGCTACAGAAAATTATCCCACAAGATTGATGATATAAAAAATGATAATTATCATTGTTTTACGTTCTGTCTAATCCAAGTTTTTTCAAAAAAAATTGAAAATTTCTTCTCTCTGTGCCTTATTAATTACATTCCATTGGAAAAACTGACCTTTCTCGCACTTCTTAGAATCGTATGGAGGTTTAAGTCGACGTTTCCCCTTCTTGTTACTCCTACAATTTTATTCTTTACGAGTTGTTTCCTGTAGTATGACTTTCCATCCGCTCGAGCTCGTTTCACTTCATTTGCCTCCCACTTTTCTGGTTTTCCTTGTCCTTTCTTTTTTCTTTTTCTTTCAATTTTCTCTGAATTTTCATCCAATTTCTTACTCGCGTATTTAGAATCATTTGAACTTGGTGAACTGACTTCTTGTGAACATTGATTGGAGATTAATGAAAAACTGCTATATTTTTCAGGAAGACGATCAATTTTGTTGTTGAATTTAACAAACAATCCATTCTCTTCATCTAAAATATAATTTGAATAGTCTTGATCAGCGTTTTCTGCAATTGTTAAATTCGATTGCCGAAGTACGAAAAGACCAGTGTTTTCATCAAGAATTATGTTTTCACCACTTAAACTATTTGCACCATTATTTGATAAATTAGCAATATCGTCGTTTGATTGTGAAACAGAATTTTTTTTCTCTGACACAATCGACACCTACAAAGAAAAAATGATTTATGATTAATTGTTACTGATAACATTAAAATTTTACCACGACTTATATGAAAAGAAAATTATGAATAACATTCGTTCATTTTTTTACCGATTCTACTGATAATCCATCGTTATCGCTCATCAAATGATAAGTTTCAGATTCTTTTTGAGACATTTTGATAGCTGTAAAAAAATAAATCATTTAATTATTTATTTAATAACAAAAAATATCTCGTTTAAAGGTTAAAGTATAAGCTAAAATAAAAACATAAACAAAAATATTTTATCCGTAAGTGAAGTGTAATGAAAATTCAATACATTCCTTTCATTTAATAGTAATATTAGATATTCAAATATATATTGCTTACATATGGTATATATTTATATTTGTAATTATGAATAGAGAAGAAATTTCAATCACCAAAATACAGTTGACTTCAGTGTGAGCATGTTTACGAACATTCAGTAGTAACACAACAACGCCATCGTAACGTTTTCGGCGGTACTTATGATAGATACGAGGTTTTTGAATTCGAACATGTAGATACGAAAAAAATCATGTCTTCAAAAACGATTTTATCATCATTATGAACATTGCATGTTTTTGTTTACGTAATAGGAGCGCTAAGGTGTAATTTTCGATAAAAATCTCAATTTCGAAAAAATGGAGTCATGAGGTTAATACAGAAAGGGGACGATATATATATTGGCTTAGTCGGCTGATAGTACACAGTTCAAATCCCGTGACAATAAGATTTTTTTTTCATTTATTCATGTTAAATAAATGTTTGATAACCTACAATTATAGCTGCAGCTTCTTTTCATTGAACTAGAATGAAAAACTTATAGATTGATGGACTAATGTGGTTATTTCATTAATTTATTCGTTCACTTGTCTGCTCTATATGTATAGCACAAAAGCCACAGCTATAACTGTAAGTTATTGAACATTTATTTACCATGAATAGATGAAAACAAAAAATCAGAGAAAATCAAATTCGACAAGTACATTAACAATCTGCCCGTAAAACTTCAAGTTGAAATTTGGTTGCGATTCGTTTTTCCACTTGTCCGTTGAAGTTTCACTTCTACTATGTGTCTCAGCACACATTTTGATTTTTTTTTTTTTACATGTATTAGTAATTTCCCTTCCATACGAAGTCTCTAATAATGAACAAACAAATTTTATCTCATACATACACATGAATATCATGATTCACGTATTGTGATTGAATATTAGCTATTTTCAAGACTCAAATTTTGACTTCATCTTAGAGATAGAATGTACAAAAGTAAAGAATGAAATAAAATACAACGGTGTATGATTATGAAAATCCGCATAGAGAGATACCGCGAGAATAGGAAAATTTTTGTTGTCTCATTCTAACACATACTCATAAATATGTTACATCTCTTTTTTCTTCATGTTGGTTATTCCTTGAACTTTTCTCAAGTTGCACCCTCGATATAGAAGTTATGATTCAAATATTCATTCAATGCATCCTTTAGCCGGCTAGTGATACGATATTGTAATGTCATACAAATATCATGTGAAACAGGATGAAACTGGGGTAAACCAAATAGATGGCGGATTCGTCTAACCCAGCCCACCAGTTCACCTCCCATTTGGATATGTGGCCAACAACATGTTTTCCCAATTACTATGGTCCTCCAGTATAATAGTTGGGCACCACTCCACTTTTTACGCTCGTCTTCTTTATATTATTGAGGGGGAGAAAAACAATAATATAATGAGTTTGCCATGACTAGCTACTCATCTAACACGAGACTATCCTCATCGGAAGTAGGTTCCCAAGACCTATCCACATCAGTCTCCATATGGATTTGAAAATATGCTTTCGGGTAGCACTTTTATAGAAATATTTATATATTTATTTTCTATGGTGAGCCAAAGTAATATGATTATTTGACAATCATTTGTTTTAACACTCTGGCTATTTATTCCTAGAGAGGTTTGTTTGATTCTAACATTGTATGAATTGTATTTACAATTATGTTGTATGTTGTCTGCAAGGATTGCCTTTTGTCGGTGTACTGTGATCTTTACTGCAAACTGTTACTTCGTGTGAATATGTGAATGTATTGAAGTGATGAAATTGGAACAAATGATTTTACCTGTGTGATGTGTAATATTGTATCGTGTGAATGTTGAAGTTGTGTGTTGAGTGTGCGCTTGATGTGTTCAGTAATTCTGTCCGGTGAAATTATATAAATCTCCCGGTGATGTTCAAATGATGTGTATGTGAACCAATAGCTCAACTAAAAGCCTGATTATATTAATCAGTTGATGTGTGCTACTTCCTTGATAACTATTCTTCACTTTCACCGTTGAGGTTAGATGAATTTTGTGTACGATGATGTCACGTGTAGCTTGTAAGGCTGTTGTGCGTATACTGGCGAGAACAACGTGTTGCGCGTTGCCATGCAGTGATGTAGAACATTCTAGACTCTTCTAGAATGTTCTCAGGAAGTCTCCTGCGCCACACGTGTCCTCGCCATTAATTAATAAATGAAAGCGGGAGGATTTAATGGTCCATTTTCCCAACAAACATAGAAAAATTTCCTATCTCTCATGGTCAAAACAAACTCTCCCCTCAATCACAAATAGCATTGACACAACTCTAGCACATTCTACCAATGTGCTAGCAGCCCCCACAGTGTACTATTTGGTCCTACTCCTATATAGCAATATGTATCCCCACATATCCCACTATTCAAGCCTCATCGGACATAATATCTGTTGAGTAATCAAATTGTTGACGCATCTGGGACCGCGACTCCCTTTTACGACTCAATAGGTACTCCAGCATTTATAAGTTATCCATACATGGCCTGCAGCTTTCCTTGGTGCACTCCTACTGCTGTAGTCTACTTATGCATGCCTATCTAGGACTGGAATAATTATGATAGCCAATTTGCATTTATTAGATCTATGCTAAGCCTATCTTCAAGGATATTGACCACATCGGAGCGAGAATACTGGATGTATTTCAATATTGATAATTATTATTATCCACGATGTGCATATATGATCTTTTATGCAATATCCCCTAAATGGAAATATATTCTTCTTTGAATACAACGAATTGGACTTGTTGCTCAGAAAAGTCAATACAATAAAATACTTATTCCTCTCCTCAATGAGAGAAACGATCGCGCGTCTTCGACAAACCTAACGTGGAACACTCCACTGAGTATTACTCCACACTAGTATATCTATAGCACGTCCACGTTCTCTTTGTAGCGCGCTGGATTCTAGGAAATCACTTTTGTTCAGTATATTCTGTGTTCGTCTACTGATATTCTATGCAAGCAATTTATCACTATGAATAGCAGCAATTGAACAAAATACTTTTGCAACATAAATGCAATCATGCATGCAGCTAATTCTGGTCCATCAGCAGTATGGAAAGTCAAATAAGAGAAAAGAGAGAAAAGTAGAAATAATAGTTACGCCACCAGGGTTGTTGCGTATAATTGAAGATGATCTCTCAGTTCGTCTGAACTTCCAAGATGGTTTTCTCCACAGGTCCTCTCCAGTTGGATCCTCCAATTGGATTGAGTGATGTGGAAATGGCTGGCTTTGTGATGAATCAACTCACAAGACACACACACTGATGTTTAAGCAAAGATGATAGTCATTTATTATGAATAAACTTGCAATATTGAAGCAGTATGCAAAGCAATACTCTAAGGTGCGATCTATATAATATTGTAGGACAAAAATGTATATAATTGATTCTCTCCGAATCTCTTTATTAATTTATTGTCGATTATTATGAATCTGTGGAAAAATGCAATTAGTAATAATTCCAATTATGAGGGAAACCTGTAGGAATGGAAAGGAAATCTCAGAAGAAATAATACGCTACGATTGGGTGAAATAATTCGTATATATTTACCCAAAAAAATGCGGGAAAGCACTAAGGCATAAAACCCGTTGAAAGATTGTTTACAAATTGATAATAAAAGATAGAACTGAATGATATGAGTTAGAAGAATAATAGTAGCTCGACAATATCATTCGCTACGCGATAATCAATGAATGTGTGTGTGTGACGATTGATTTGAATATTGACCAGATGCTCAGTCAGTGAATTGCGAATCTGCCGAATGCAGACCACAATTCGATAGTTTGGTGTTACTGCTGAATGCAGAGCACGACGATACGATTCGAGGATACACGTCTGTATCTCGATATAGATTGCGTTTGAGAAAGAGATCAGTAAGATGGTGATGAACCAACTTCAATGAATGCGCAGTGGATTAAGACAGATAAAGATAGTTTTGTTTCGCCAATTGCGTCGTACAATTGGGAAGTCAACCGTTGCAACGACGATGGTAAATTGGTTCACGAACAGAACGACAATCATCACCGTGCTTGATTATCGAATGATAATCAAGTATAGAAGAGATAAGTTGAAAATTGTAAGAAAAGATTGATTGTTTCCTTGCCCGGACGCGACTCCGAAATTAGGTATGATTAATGGATGTATTTTTCGTTGACCGATAATCCCGATGCGGATCGATCCCGATATTAATGAATGATTTTATCTAGCACGTGGCTCGACACGCGAACCGCCGGAAGGCACGAAATGGCCGCGCAACGCTACCGTATCTACGCGACGCGACACGCGGTGATGCCGTTACCTCAATTTCCCCGTAGAACTAATTCCCGCATGAAATTCTCACTAATGTACGCACAAAAAACTTAGCTGATGATACGGCGGTGATGATCCACTTCGATGGCGATTGATGAGCTGAAATAAAATAGTTAACCACTCGATGCGACAAAAAGAGATAGTAGCGATACGCTGGATACGTCTTGTCTGTTAGGCGACTCGTGGTCAACTGGTGGTTGATGGCGGCGTGATGCCGGAAAAGCGCGGTCCGCGGGCACGACGACATCGCTGCTGCGCAAGCAATAACGTGGCGAGTTTCCATCGTATCAAGTACGAGGAAACTAGCGAAATGGCGACTTGGCCGTGATTAATCGATCCTTCATACAAATCGCATGAAGGATCGCGCGAGTCTTTCCGTCATCGACGGAACAAATATTGTACGCTTGAATGTTAAGTTCAATGTCAACATGGCTCACTAATAAACGTAAGATGTAAAGCTCATACAATTGCTATTGGAATCGAAAGCACACCCAGTATGGGAAGATATTCGCACCAAGTGGAAATTAGAATCGGGAAGATATCGTATGAAACCGATCAGTTTATATTTTTACGTGAAACAAAATAGAAATGCCATTTTCACGAGTTATACTAGTTGTCGACGTATAAGTGTAACTGAACGGGCCCCGATTAAAGAACTACTATCACAGAATATTGAAATATGTGATATCTCCGATGAAACTGATACTGATCCCGATTTTACATGCCATCCCAAAAATAGTAACCATCCATGCAAAGATAAATTATTGTGTTTTAGTATTAGTTTGTCCGAAGAAGAATGGATATCACTTAAACCCGTTGAAAAATTGCGTAAAAATAATAATACCTACCTAGCTTTGCCACGTAATTGGACTCATATTTTGTCGGAGCTGAGTTATCGTGAAACTAAATCACCTTGTGCTTTCAGTTTCAAGTCAAATGAAGTTTTTAGCATTGGTAATAATGATGCTGAAAATAAAAACGATTATATGGTGAAATTGAATGGTGAGTGTGCTGAGAGGAAGTGTCGAGCTGCTATTTATGGTGAATGATCGTTCAAAAGTACTGATCCAAGTGCGAAAATAAACTTGTATATATTGAATACAACGGAAATCCAACATTCAAAGAAACGATTCGTATCGGGAAGTAGGAGAACAGCGATAAAGAAGTAATTGGAAAACAAAAAAAAGTGCAATTTACCGGGAACAATTAATCCTGAAATTTCACGAGTATGGTGATCAGATATCTACGCTGATCCCATCAACACAGGTTCTCACACAAATGAAACAAAAGGCTGAAAATGAAGAGCTAGGAATTTCGGCAGGATTATGGGAAGAGCTTACAAATTTGAAGTACGACGTCGAATTTCATTCAACTGTACGACAAATTGGGTACGATAAATTTTTCGTATTCTATTGGAGTCCTGAGCAAGTCGATATTCACAATGATGTGTTGAAACTGAACCCAGTCGTTTCGATTGATGCGACTGGAAGTTTAGCCCAGAAAATAAATCTGCGCAAAAATCGTTCAAATGGACCAATTTTCTTGTATCAAATAATCACATATATTGATACGATGATCGTTCCTGTATGTCAAATGCTATCAGAACGTCATGATACTAAAATTATCACATTTTGGTTGCAAGAGTGGATTTCGACTGGCGCACACGTCCCCCAAGAAATCGTCACTGACATGTCCAAGTCGTTGCAGAATGCTATTTCTTTGGCAATAAATAATATGACATATTGCCAATATCTGGAAAAATGCCATTTATTTTTAATGAAAAAAAATCCATCACTACCAAGGCCGTTTCTGCGGATTGACATTGCACATTTGATGCATTGGATGTCTTGCTTGCGATCTTTTTATCATGCGAAACCTGGAGTGAAAGATTTTTATTTACGGGTGATTGGTGTGATGAGCACGATTGATTCTTTTGAAAATATACAAAAGATGATGACTGCAACTTTAAAGATCTGCCAAAATAAACATGGATGCAAACGCGATGTCAAATGGATATTCGTTATAATCGAAACATTCAAATTCGATGATCACAGAATGGATTTAAGGAGATTGCGCGAATCGACTTACTGTGACAGAGAAAAAATGTGTGATGAGCATTTGCTCTGTAACGATGAAGACGAGAACGAGGGAAACACGAATTCTGAACTCACCAAATTCATCGAAAATTCGATCGAACATACGTCTATATCAGATCAACAGTTGGGTCTCGCAGTAAGTTTTGATGATGTAAATCATTTCCATTTTCCTGAAATTCTGGAAGATTTTAAACGCATGTTTAAGAAATGTTGCATGGACGAATGTAATGTTGCGACCATACCAATCCATAAATATTGTACCAACTTCAGCGAGGTCGGAAAATTATTTCAGAACTGTGAAAGAAACTTTGCTCAATAATCATCGACCCAGTAATGTGATTAAAATTTTGATAAAACATATAAGATCATTAAGAGCACGAATGATCGAAGCCAGGGCTACTTTTAACCAGACGAAAATTTCGATGAAGGGTAAATTGAACATCCGGAAGCACCTGCCAAATAACGATACCAATGGAAACATTTTGGATATCAAGGAAAATTGGAGGAATAGAGTTGAGGTAGATAACATCAAAAATGTATTAATCTCCGGAGAGAGTAATATTTATTCCATCAACCCCGATAACTTGCAAGATCTCGATTCGTACGAGGATTTCGCGCCGTCCAATATACCGCTATTCGTATTGACGCCTAAGGAAAATATACAAGATATTTCTAGATCAATCGATTCAAATAACATGTCATTTGTAGAAAAGGGCGATAACATCTTTTCTATCGTATCAAATTCAGGGAGGGAATTCCAATTGAAGAGCGAAAAAATCACGAAGAAAAGGTATCCCGACCCTGAGCTTATTACGTGCCATAATGAAAAAGGGGTAAATATGTTACTCTGTGACAGGACGGTGCAACCTCCTGATAAAATTGGCAAGCTCCAATTATCCTCTAAGGGATAAATAAGATTTACACCTGGCCGCCAGAGTCTCTCTCCACTTGATTTACCATTTGGCTAATTAACGGGTATGTTACCCGCGAGTTATTTATGATTCCAGGAATTTGAATAACTGTATGGAGGGAGAAATGAGTCGGAAGATGATGAAAGGGGTGAGGACAAGGGACTCGCTCTCAATCAGATCCGGGAGTTCGACTGCATTATTAGATCTTGGAAATCCATCTGAAAAGTTTGAATTAGTCAACGCTCTAAAATTTGGAGAGATTGGAGAATCTCTAATAACACTATTTAGATTGATAAGTGTCGATAGAAATTGTCGGATATAGTTCACCAGTTGGTGAATAGGATTGTGAACATTTGGTTATTGAGAAATTTATTTAAAATTGTTCTCCCGCAGTATTCTTCTCGCGGAATTTATAACTATCTAGAGAACAAAGAACAA
>JAPYZH010000882.1:0-29272 GCA_030523085.1 Meteorus colon | reverse complement strand
ATCACTTCCAAATTTGTTTTAAACCAAATTTGAAAGCAATATGAAATAGTTACTCCAATTTCTTCACCACCGTCCATCTTACGGTATAAATAAATATTATTATGCAGCTCTATCGTGCGAAAACTATAACGATATAAACATCTCATCTATTTTTTCCTCTCATTGTATGTTCATAAAAGTGTGGGAATCCGTAATACAATTATGACGTTAGATGAATACTTGATTTCAAAAATCCGGTCTATTAAGGTTTTCCCATCATCTTTAAACAAAAAAAAAAAGAATAAATTATATAAAGATATTTTCATATTCCAGTGCAACACCTCAGCCAGTTTCGAATAGAAAAATTAAGAAGGCAGTTCGACGGATACCACCAAGAACGTGAGGTTCGTCAATTTTATGAAGAAAATTTCGGATTTCTCAATTGAAACAAATTGAAAATTATGGGCATCAGAATGATGAATAGTGAAATGAATAATAAATTATAAGAAGAAAACAAACACGTTTTATGGAAACGATAAGATAAATATAAATATTAAAGCGATGCATAGAACGTTGACAGCATTGGTTCATGGCAATGCTTTCTGCGTACAATGTCGTACAAATTCATAATTCACATGCTGCAGTTTCAAACACTCACAGAGAAAGGCTAATAAACATCTCTGTAACTAGCAAAACTTTTTATTTTGATTCCGTTGAATAAAATTGTGACTGAAATGTTGATGATGTTCAACGACTGCAATAGAATGATCTTTATACAGATACCAAAATTGAACTTGGGATCGAGAAACGATCATAATGATAATGACAATGATGATACAAACATACTATTAAAAGGTTGATACAGGCGCTGAAACGAATTTATTGAGGGTGGACGTGCAGAACATTCAAAATGATTAACGACAATTTCAAGTTAAAAGAAGAGCCGAGGGGAAGAGAGCATTGGAAAAAGGTGTAAATCAATGAATGGCGAATACCACCCTAACATTATCATTGCGGAAATTCGTAAATCAATCCAGGTAAGTATAAGGACAATTCTCGGGATTCGTGATGAATATGTGCTTAGTAAATACATACATATATCTATGAGCATATGTATATACATATATATATGTGTTTATTGCTGTGAGATATATCATAAGTTTTTTTCATTCGTACACATCTAAAAATGTTCACAAAATTCCACGAATTACTATGGCGAATATTTTTTTTTTTTAATCAAATTATAACAGAAATATGTACCATCACTCTAATTCAGTTTTTAAAGAACGAATGTTCGGATCTTCTCACTTCCCCTTAATGATCAATACTTACTTCAATCAAACGGTCATTCATTACAATAGTTATTATTATTGTTCTCTGAAGAAAACAAACATCGTTGCAAGTTGATATAGCACCGTGATAGATGGTGATTCTCATGTCCACAGTGAAAGAAAAAAGACATATAATGGAAACATCAGATGCAAACCGTTGAATAATTATTTTTTAGTTAGCGACACTCTTGAGAACGCAATGTCACAGCAAACATCAACGGACATTGTATGGGTCAATTAGTTACAACGCTTATTTCTTGGGATTAAAATAACGAATAATAAATAACTATAAACAGAAGAAAAAAAAAAATTGTAACATAATACGAAAATGGCATTCGGATAGTACAAATGAAATGCGATTTGCCCAATCGTTTCCATTGAATAAATGAAAAATTTTATATTTTTTTTATGTAAATGAATGATGATAATTCTATATAAGCCGATAAAACTGAATGCCATTTTCGTTATATAAAATTAGTGATAACATGTTGAGTGTTCAAAAAAAAAAAAAAAAAAAAAAAAAAAAAAAAAAAAAAAAAAAAAAAAAAAAAAAAAAAAAAAAAAAAAAAAAAAAAAAAAAAAAAAAAAAAAAAGGAAGAAAATAGGAATGGAAAATGTATGAATAAGTATTCTTCAATCTGCTTCTTTTCTCTTTACCTGTAAACTAGTAATCTAATTCCACAGCTATATATTTTTTTTTTCTTTATTTTATTTCTCTGTTTCATTATCAATTTAGACTGAGGATAATAATAAAAATCATTGTTATCGTAATGTACATGCGTTTGGTATTTCTTATATTCCCTGTGTGTTCTTTGACTTGTATAAATCCTTGAACTTTACAAGGAAAAAAGAAGAAAAACAACAGTTGTGGTACACGAAAAAAAAAAAGCATTTTCGTATTTATTACTCTATCTTTTTTCATTTTTTCATATTTTTTTTTTTATACAAATGACGATTGGAATAAGCCTATTGCGAAAATTTGGTGGCAAGACTCATTATGAACGACAATTGGGCCGCCGTCATCGCTCGTAAATAATTAACACAAGATCATGAAATAATCCATAATAAAAACGTATATAAAAGTGTGAATAAAGTGGTGAATAATGGAATCTTGAAACCGTGATTGACACGAAATTTATTCTGCTTTACAACAAAAAAAAGATATTTGTTTTTCAACTATTTAAAATGCCTCTACTTGAGATATGAAACATTGAGACTTAAAACACAAGTAGTACAAAGACGATGTGAATTTTCAGATATACAATACAGTACAATTCGAAGAAGTAGTACTGGGTGAAGGGACTGACGAGATCCGACTACATATTATTTTTTCATTTCCCCCCTATATTTAATACGAATGTGATTTTTATTACCATTTTTGTGAATAGGCCTCGTGCGCAATCCAGAGAGGTGCCGGATATACAACATTTCCAACCAATTATTCATAATAATATAATTTTCATAATAAGAATCATAATTACGACGATAAGATGAATGATTGTGAGCGATGAAATTGGATGACACTTTCAATGAAATTGATTGATTGACAAACGAATAATCCTTCCCTCTCTTGGCAAACCAATCATCATTCGCTTCTATCCATATCACTTCTATTTCCAATGATATAATTTAGGTACAATTCTTAGTTACTTCAATATTAATGAGAATATTATTAATTATGTTTTACTCTTGTTTGCTTGCATGGATCAATTAATTAATTAATTATAGTTTTCAATTATTATTATTATTATTATTATTATTATTATTTTTTATTTTTATAAACGTCCCTTACACTAAGAGTCGTCCGACATGAAGGAATTTTGGGATTTCAGCTCCTCCAGAGTCTGGATTTGTTGGCGGAGAAATAATATCCTGAAAATAAATACCCTCAGTGTTACTCAATATAAACATCATTAAATCCGAGTGCATTTTTAGAGATCGAAATATAAGTATTCCGATAGAAATTTACATTCAACTTGGAGTGTGCCATGCTAGTTTTTGATTCGATTCATTTTCGCGATTTGACCACCCAAGTTCTCTTGATCTTAGGATTAACTATGGAAGTATGATTATTATGATGATTATCATCCTGTGATTCACTTATATCGACCGGACGAATGGATGTATGGAAAATATAAGGTCTAAATATTTTATTTGCGAATGATTTTCAAATTTTTCCGGTGTTTTTTTCAAGATTACTCGTTAAACATGAAAGATTTAGAGGTCCCAAATGCGCCTGAATTTCTTCCCCAGATTCTTATATGTATCGCAGTTTTTTTTTAGTTAACAGAAAGCACTAAACAAAACATACGTTCTGAGAGCGCGCGAATTGGGAAAAAAACGAGAAAGCGAAATTGTACATTTTCTTTCAGTTTCATCGTAATGAAAAGTATATTCCCTCTTACATTCAGTTTCAACAATTCCAACATTGACATCGAAACGTCTTAGAAATTTTCTCAAATATAAATAGCAATAAACGATAACAGAAAGATTGGATGACCAGGCAAAAGTTGTATGTAAATTTCCGACAAAATATTCGGACTTATGTGCCAATCAGAGCGCTCAGTTGACTCACCTTTGTTCCTGCAAGGTTGCTTGAATTTCGGTGAGCCTTACTATTGATCGTGCCGTCTTGAGCTCCGCAGAAACTCTAGTGCACTGTAAACTGCCCATGGTGTGTGCTTCCTCACTCAATTTTTGCGCCTGTTCATTTGCACACCAACAGAAAATCATTATGATCCAAACTAATCGATAATTCAATTTTGATAACACAGACATCATTTTGACATAAAAATATTTCCAACCCTGTATCATCTGTAATGCATAAAACTTCCGAATCCACTACTCCATTCAATGTTATTCTCTTTTAGCAAATTATTCATCGACAAAATCAGGAAGTCAACCTTGAAAAAAGTTCTACACTTCAACACGAAATAAGACGGAAGTGTTAAATTGTCCGTTATGAAAGTTCTCATGAAAACAATTTAATTCGACCTTCGTGTGCACCGCGACAACAAGCGAATAACTACACGAGGGAAAACTGATTCTGATAAGTATTGTAAGACTAATAGAGATAATTTAGGTGCATACCTGTTTTTCCAAGATATCGGCAGGAAAAGCACGGACATGTTGTGTCAAATCTTCTCTATAATGATTAGCAAGGGATGGAGTAAGAGAAGGTGTCAGAGGTGGTTGGACTCTCGAGAGAGCTTGAAGACCACCGCCATTACCAAGACTACTAAGTGAGCCAAGAGTACTCAATCCTTGAAGCGAACTGAGATTTTGAACACCTGCATTCACTCCACCTGGGCTAACTACTGAAAAATCAAGACAAAAAAATTATAATCAACATCAGATTATGGTATTAGTAGCTGACTTTTCCGCATGACATCTCATTTCGCAAAATAATATGATTTAGAGATAGCACACTGCTATTCAGAGAAAGCAGGAATTAATTCTAACAGCAATACGAAATTGAAATTAAAGATATAATAATGGCAAAATGAATTTCCTTTGTATGTGGAAACCATAGTATAAAAAGTTGGGGCTTAGACTCATACGTGAAAAAATACCAAGACAAGTCGGTCATTCAAATTGAGAAGGTAATTTGCAATGCTTTCATGCTAAAAGTAAATCAAATGTTATGGCAATTCAGAAATTTCGCGAAATAGGCCTCTCTATTAGAAGCTAATGAATAGTTATTATAGCTACATTGAACATTCGCGAGTGTTGTGAAAACTTCATAAAGTTTTACCGAATGGTTATCATGTGAATAATCATAACATGCTAATTTTGAAACCTTTAATTTGTTTCGAAAATATACAGAATATGAGTAAATAACATCGGGAATAGAATGAATGAATATTTCGTAATGGAACTCGCTCCTAATAATTAAAAAGCTAATCCGTAATGAATTTATATCAGTGAACTAATATTAAGGACTATTACAGAGTTCACAACTGACTTGTAATTATCCAACCCCAATACATATAAAGAAAAACTATGTAATGCCCATATGGACTTCCAGGGTAAACCTTTGCATCATTCCTATCCTGTCCCACGTATCGAATAGATGAAAAAAATTTTCCTCATGATGTAATCATATTATTGAAATACGAGTCCAAATGTACGAGTAATTTCTCATTCAGTGAAATGATTTTACCATCATTGCTCTGTATACTATCAGCTACTGACACTATTACACCATATGTAAAATAATATTTTTTCAGAAATAAGTCTCTTACATTTACGGGCGTCAATACAATCTTGAGTTTCTGAATGTGTCGGTGTTGGCGGTCCTTCATTGGTCAATGTGGCATTTCCGCTAGTATCAACTTTGAGCGGAGCCATTATATCGCTAGTACTTGTTCGTTCACCGCTACTGCTTCCTGACTGCTAGAATGATTCAATCATATCATTACCAAAATCACGGAACAAATATTAAATGTGAATGAAATATTATAAATGATTAACCTACTTGTCTAGAGAGAAAAATTGCTGTTTGTATTGTTTGAAGCGCCTTTTGTGGGGTAATATCTGTCTGGTCCTTACTACCAGTTATTTGAGATAAAAGCCTAGGTAAATTGGCCAAGGTAACTGGTGGTCCTGGTGTATTGCTGTTACCTGTTTGTTGTGTTAACGTCGGTGAACTGGCATGTTTGCCAGGTGTCTGAGGTGTTGTCGGTGGATGTGATGCTAATCGTGGTAATGCTGTTGCGAGCAGCACCGGTCCTTGTGGCAGTGAATCATGGACACTCGTAGTTAGAGTTTCCGATGTAGGTGTAGAATCACCAGGCGATATGTCCATATCTTGCGCCTGACGTTCTAACCCTACCTCACCATCTCGAATCAGCTCGCGATCGCGCTCTCGATCGCGTTCGCGGTCGCGTTCTCGCTCACGATCGCGCTCTTTTTCACGCTCTCGTAATGTTGAATCATCTCTACTCATAACACAACCACCGCCACCGCTGCTGCCACCACCACCCCCAATGACAGCAATATTGCTACTAGTTGTATTGCTACTTGAGCAGGAACCCCAATATTCACGTTTATCAGATTGTCGAGATGATGGTTTATTATCCCGCGCATTGTTACTGCTATTTGACCGCGTGTTGGAATGTTTATCATGACCTAGTGCACAGAATATCATTTTTGTATTTCCAATAGGATTATTATAGATCAGCATGGGTGGTATAGGAGGATATGACACGTAATTTTTGCCATCTTATGAAGGAACAGCTGAATGAATTATAGGGAGGGAAATTGTTTCACTCAGTACTTCTGTCGAGTTCCTAACTGATGACAATATGATGACTTATTGGCCGTGAAGACTAACATGCGTAACCATATTAAAGATTTTACTGTCTTTAATACGAAACCCCGTACGTCAACATTGGAAAAATTATTATTTTGAAAACAAATAACTAGAATATTCTGAAGATTTAAATTATGAACTGGAGTTCATTCCCTTATTCGTACAACACTTGCAAACGTCTATCACCATATAACTATTATCTGAATTGTGATAAAAATGTTGAAAGATCGTAGACTCAGAAGTTTCATATCAACTTTGATTGAAAAACCAATTTTTTGCCATATTCAATTGCGCACTGTATGTGAACGTTGACAATTCGGGCATGAACTATCTAAAAAAGATAGTTGAACTGTCGGGTTTTCATTTATTAATTGCTCACTAGTCGTATCGAAGATGAAAAGTATAGACTAGGCTGATTTTATAGTACCTGCGTCCTAAAATATTCCCCAGTTGCATTTTATCAGAGTTTCAATCAAATTCACACTTTTTTTCATCGTTTTTGATCTAACTCTTCATTGAACTTGTGACAATATGTTTTTGAAATGTTTAGTTCATTAGTTCAATAAACTTTCGAATGACATAATTCTGGACTGTGCGTTATTTCCACGTCATTCCGAAGAATACGATCTCTAAGAAAAAATTCTCTTATGAGACTTTGCCAGTAATTCATATTTCAAAATCTATTATTCCATCAGTCATCCATCCGGTTAACTGAGATACTTGCAGGCATAAAATAATATTTTACTCGATATTGTGAATGCAAAGAACTTTAAATACTAGTACTGCAAAAAAAATCAGAGAATGTAAAAGAACATTACATTTTTGGCGAAACGAGTGAAAGTTTGAACTATGGTCGAATTTTCTCCACAATGGCCAAACGATATAAAGAGTACAGCACGAAAAATTATTCATATAGAATTCAAAAAAAGCAAATTTTCCAATTTACTATACGTACTTTGATATACAAGAGGAAGAGTTCACACGAAATTTCAGGAAAAAATCTGCACTGGGCCAATATACCCTGGTATTTCATTGTAGGTGGCAAAAAGTAGGTGCCGTTAAAGATTTGGCGAGGATGAACAATTAAGATCACGCGATAATGTGTACATACTTGACCTAGACGAATAATCGCTGGATTGACGTTGTCGGGTGTCAGTACGAACGATCCATTCTCGTGGTTTTTCCCACTGTGAAACCTCCGTCTTGCAGTTGTAGTAATACTTTTTGCCTGACGAACTCAAATGTTCTGACCAGTCCCCAAATCTGGCTGCTCGTTCCATTGTGCCTACGCCCCGTTCATCACCACGTTTATCCTGAACAAAATTTATTTTGGAATTCATTTGATTCATGAAAGTATCCGTTGGAACTGGATAAGATATTATGTACCTGACAGGAATTATGTGCTGGCTTCCGTTGTGATGAGTCTCGCGACGAATTCGATGACAATTTTATGGGATGTAATATCTTTCACAATATAACACACACAAATAGTTAGTGATACTACTATCAATTATTAATTCATTAATGAAAGAAATAGGGGCCATTCAATGATCATTTGTCAAATCGTGATTATATTCAATGTTAAAATATATCACTTCAATTCGATATCACATGAAAGTGAATTTAACAGATCGATTTCTCACGCAATACAACACATTTTGATAGGAGAAAATGTGACCAATACAATAACAGTGGCGGAAAATTTTATGAATAATTATGGCTTGATTGAACAATAATATGTAATCGGGTCATGCAACGAGGATATTCTTCACCGTAACAAAGAAAAAAGATTCTTCCAAAATGAAGAATTGTTACTCGCAGAAAATGAACAAGAATCCGTTATTTTATTGAAAATATATATCACCTCTCCTCCACTCCTATCATGATTGGTCCTGTGCTCGGAATCTCGAGTATCACGGCTTCGTTTATCCTTTGGAGATCGTGCACAATCTACACATATGTTAAATGTTGCATGTTAAAGCTGAAAATATCAATGAAATGACGTCTTATTTTAAACATATTCTGAATATATTCCCAGATAGAATTTGACGATATGTGCCCTGGTGAGGTTACCCACTACTTCAACATTCAATTAATATTATCACCATCAACCCTCGAGGGTCACCCTTCAGTCTGAACCCTTATAAGTTACCCAGATTCGGGATTCAGTACCTCTAATTCTGATCACGAGAAATTCCTCGTCTAATTGGTAAATTTTGATCAATAAACATTGAATTATGAGTGTAAAAAACGGCGAGGAATCGATGACATTGTCACGAAAAGTTCGTCAGGGTGACCCTTAAAGTTTGAAAACCGAGTAAGCAATCATCAATACCGGAATACTTGTCTCTTGAAGAGGATAACTTATAGTCTCTATTTTCTCTCTCCTTCTTGTAAAGAGGTTTGGTTGTGTAGTTACGTGGGCTTTCACGATCCACTGCCATACCCATGCCCAATCCACCTGCTGGACTATATGAATTGCCATTTGGTGACTCTCGCATTCGTCCCTCGTAACGACTTTCTGATGACACTGTCGACGAGGAGTAGCCGCCTTTAGAACCACTGTACTTGGCGTTCTAAACAACAACGATGTACACATACATGCATAAAAAGATTTGAAAATATCTGAATTCATACTGTGTATCATTTATTTAAAATGCGAAAATATGTTGATGATGATTATACCGTTGACTACATTGCCATACCCAATCAAATTTTTAGATTGTCAGAGTTATTGATTTTCATTGAAGTAAGGTTATGTACTATAGGAGTAACACAGGTTAACATCACAATTATATATTTCCAATATAATTATAAGAATGACTACTCGAATTTCATAATAATTGATTTATGAGAATACAATTGCATTCATTATAATAGTGGAACGAAAAAATTTGCAATTACAAATGAAAAAACCCGTCACTTATTTTTTTCTTTCATTCTCCTTGCATAGATATATGTTTTCCTCGTTCAATATTCGCGATAATTTTTACGATCAGAATTGCAAATAATTATAAAATCAATTACAGCGCATCACGTTAGGCAATATGATGTCGATAATTAAGAAATACAAATGAAGTAGTTAACAATTATCAACCAAAATATGATCGATATTGAATAAAAATGTGAAAATGAGTTTCCAAAGTGAAATTGTCAGTTCAAAGAACAATAATAATACGAATATTTGAAGAACTCTTCTCATGTTTGACCTATCGCCCGATATTTACCTGATAAGGATGGGCCTGGTGCTTTTCAAAGTACCTGCAAACAGCAATGAATAAACATTTTAATTTAAACATCAAATTATGTTTAAAAATAATTCAAATAATAAAGGATAACATCTAATCAAATAGAAAAGTTTGGGAAAAAAGTTCAATGGCGGTTGTAAGACGGGATAATTTTTATGAGGAGTAGGGCAGGGAAGTGGCTGATGAAAAAAAAAAACATTGGCAAAAAAGGTAATAGAGTAACAATTGGAAATTATTAAACGAATGTAAACGATATGAACGTTGATAGAGAAAGTTTTGTGAAAATAATAAATGGACAGTGTCACAAGAGTTACACAAAAACTGTTGAGGGGGAAAAAAAATGATAATTCAAGTGGACGAGTTCTTCCTGGCCCTACCCATCGCTGATCCTTTGTGGTTTCCTTGCATGCATTACCATCAATGCCAGTGTCTTTGAGAAATTCGCGGTTTCGGATAATTCCTTTTAAGCGTTATTTAATGTCATGAAGACAACATCAACGCTTATTTTATAATCAACTTTCTTCCTACCCGGACGCCATGTCACATACGTGAACGGGCCGCAGTAACAGCCAGTAGCAGCCAGCAGTACAATCTCCATACATTTATAATGCGCGAGTCGTATATTTAGGATATATCCACGAACTCAATGGATAAATTCACGTCCCCGACGTTTCACCTAACATACACAAGCACCTGAATTTTCTCTATTATACCAATTATATGTATATGTGCCTTGCTTTGTTCAGTCGTAAATATTTATCCATGTAGAGGGCAATATGAGTGTGAATATAGATGTCACGTGTACTGTATGTGTGCAAAGTATACCTGTCTATTTTCACGTCGCACCGCATAAGCGACATCTATTTTCATATTTTTCAACCCATCTTCCACGGAAAGGAGGTTATGTCAGGGCCTGTTTCCAACAAATTTGTCCGAAAAAGGAATTAACCAATCAGGTCCTCGACAGCATTTAACACTCCTTGATTGATTTCCTTTCATCCTGGTCTGGATCTCTTATGAATTTGTGACCGAAATTGTTGCATTGCAAAAAGTACTCATGTAATTTATCATATTTAAATGAGAATGTAAGAAAGAAGCCAATTTTTTATGCTCCTCAAAATGTTTTGTCATAATTGAAAGACATTCGGATATCCATCACGCACATTGGCGTTCAGTCGATAGAATTAACCAATCAGATCATTGACATTCCTACAGAAATATCAATAGGATTGGCTGATTATGTCTCAGTAAGTGCAGTAGGAACCCTCATGTGATACATTTTGATGTAAATCATTGCGGAGCTGTGGTACTGCAATCATAAAGATAACGATATATAATGAGTGTGTGTGTTCATATGAGTATGTACCTGTTCATACAATGATTTGAAGTCATATTAAAAGTAGTGAATCGAAAACAGGAAGTTTCAGCTTGTCATGAACATTTTTTCAAATTCGGAATTTCTTTTCATTTCCAACCCAATTACACAATCGCAATTGTAACGTAGTACATTGGAGAGAAACGACTATTTCACATATTTTTGTTCCTCAAGAGATGGAAAAAGAATAGCATTAATTGATCGAATACGGAATTAGAGAGAATATATATTATAATGCATAATATAGAATACGTTATGCATAATTGCTTGGATGTACTACAATTTTTTTATTCTGATAACGAAATAACAGTTGGACAATATTAAGCAGGTGGACAAGTTCGTTTGCTGTGAATATATATTAACATACATTGGACTGCTCTCGTTTGTTAATCACATAATTTTCAATTTAATACATTTTTGTTAATTGGTTCCATAGATATTTTTGCGGATTTTGCAATAAAATTTTTGCGGAACAAGATGTTGAAGATGCAGAATCCTACATTGAACAAACATGAGTATGTGTACAGAAATGAAGAAGAATCTGGATCATTCAGCTGGCTGCCGAAATTCCGAGAGGCTGTTGGTTTAGCAATTGGTAGTACGAGTTATGTTACACTTGAGAATTTACTGACTATGTATTTGAATGGTGTCAAGCATGAAGCCATCACGTGTTATTCGAAACCACTATTGGCAAAAATACTTGGTAATCATATAAATCAATCACTAACTTTCTTTCATTTCTATTGGATTGATATTAAGGAACAAATAGATGATAATATATCGTATTTGAATAAAATGACTGATATTATTGGAATATATATGGACATGGAACTCAAAGCTACCAATATCAGTAATGGTGAGTCGCCGAATGTCACCACCAAGTTGATTAATGCTTTTCATGTTTATTTGGGGAATTCAGCAAAGCATATATTCCGGGTTTTATTGAAAACAAAATTGAGATCAAATAGATTGTATAATGCGATTAGTAATCGCATATTTCAAAACTATTTCTTGAATTTCGACAGAGCGGATAAGTCTCTTACTGATATATCATATGTATGACACATATTGATGTTCAAACTCTGGAAAAAAGTGTCTGTGACGTCTGGAGAAAAAGAGAAAATCCACAAATTAGCAGTTGAAATACTTGGGATCAACCCACCAAATAAATCGTCTCGAGTGTATGAAGTTTTACGAGATGTACCGAATTATGCTCTTTATAGTAAAACTGATTGGTGGATGCAACAAGAACCTTTCGATGTGGAAAAATCCTTCGATGATTTACTCAGATATGAAGAAAACATTCACACACTTGAGCTCTCATCACTGCAATCTTCAGAGTCCCCATTATCTTCAACTCGGATAACTTACTATAATGACGATCATTGCTATGCTGGTCAGTTCAACTATGTAGATAAAGTCCCATAACAGGAGGCGTTGAACCTCGTCGATCCATTACACGATCGGCGAAGTTTCGACCATCCCAGTATAATGGAAACTAATAAAAATTCCAATAACTCGATGATGAAAGTTGCTGAAAAAAAAGTGATACATATCGATTTGACTATTGATGATAATGCGAATGGACAGGAAGATATTAATAGGAAGAATAATAAAAAGCATAGGAAACATCAACATATGAAGTGGTTGAAACGTGTGATGAATAAAGAACGAGTGAGTAAACGCGTCAATCCAATCGACGATAATCGAATCATGTTCAGGTCTACCCATAGGGCAGAGAATTGTGATAATGGCATGATGGATACCATTGAAACAACTTATAAACCTATTTTCGTTAATGAAATTAGTGAAAGTACGGAATCTTCAGTATGTAAAATACATCAGAGCGAAAGCTCTATAATAAAAAAAATATCTTCGAAATTTGTGGGTGAATGTTCACCTTGTTTTTCTATGATAGAACATCCAGAGGATGACGAAATTAGTACGAGTCGGTTTAATGTGGATGATTCAAATAATCTTGAGATTTGTCCAGTTTCGACAACTGTATTCCCGGAAGATATTTCGAATCATGGAATATTCTGGGACGATGAAAATTTATTTAAGTTAACAAATTATGAGTTAGATTTTGACACACAGTCAGATGATAAAAAGCATGATACATGTGATAATGCAAAAACCGCACGACTAGTTCTTGAAGATACTCAGAAAAGTGAAAACGACAGCACTGAATTCGGAATAAATTCCAAAGCAACTGAGAGTTATAATAAGATTTTGAATGACAATGAATACGAAAATATAGCTATTTTAGATAGTATTTTATATGGAGATATGAGTATGCCAGAGGACAAAAGAATGCCCGATGTTCCACCCCCAATCGAACGTGTACCGACAAGTTGGAGTGATTTATTTGATTATCATCTGGCAAATATTGATTCGCCGGAAGATGCATTATTATCTGGTGCAAATTTTGTTGATCCACGGCACACAACAACAACCCAAGGGAATGGGCAATTCCAAAAAAAAAGTTACATGTCATGTTTGGGCTTAGGTAAAATAAAGGTTAATACAAAATCAACATCTATTAACACAAATTTGATTGATGTTGATCGCCGCAAAAATATGGCAGATTGCCCAATGTTGAGTGATTTCCATCTCGATTCACCATTTGAGATTGAAACCACCGTGATCAATTGCGATGAGAATAGTATCATCGATGAAGACTCCGTCAATATGAGGTTGAATGCAAATAGTACATTATTGAAAGACATTACCGAAGATCATTCGGTTACTAAATATTGGAATACAGAAAATCCAACTGATCGCAGTGCGGGGGCACTATCAGTTAGTGATGGCTGTTCATCACTTTCTAGTGTTTCGTCAACCACGTCTCAATGTAGCTCAATGATGAATACTTTCCCGGTGGATAGTTCAATAAATGGGAGTGTTATTCAAATTGGACCTCGAAAATCCAATTTGGTAAAAATCGGGATATCAACATTGAAGAAAAGAAAAACCACATCACAGAAAATTTTTCCACCCAGAAGATTCCTCTATAGATCGGAAGGTATGATGTATCAACTGAAGAAGTTTTCTTATGCATTGGACTTTCAAAAATGTCGAAAATCTTTACGTTTCATCAAAATTTTTTTTGCAAGAACTATGACGACACCTCTTATAAATTTCTTTGACTTTCATATGAAGTTTATAAGTCGGCATAGGGTTCGATTAATGGACACAAAATTCACTGAAACTCAAATTTTGTTTTTTTTTTTTTTTTTTTTTTTTTTTTTTTTTTTTTTTTTTTTTTTTTTTTTTTTCCATTTTTTCATCGCAGATAACACCCTTCAATATGGTTATTGTACTTGTCAGTCTATGAGATACCCAAAACGACTCTGATCGTCTTAACCTTCCCGCCAATGATATTATACCTGGTCAGAAACGAAGTACTGCGCACCAGTGGAAGTTCTATAAGATATATACGAAGACTGATAAAAATTTCTGAAAACAATCAATTTATAGCTAAGCCAACATTTTTGAAACTGTTTTTCTTCACATGAAATAGAGATGACTACAAAATTAGACTTATATTTCTTGTTACTGAAATTCTTTCTTTTATTCGGACCTCATTGAAAAACTGAACCATTCATTTCAATTTTCTAATTCATGCTCGAGATTTATAGAGTCATGGAAATTACGCACCGGAAATTATTCAACATCATCACTGAAGATGTTTTCGAATTTATAGCCTTAAAAAATTCAAGTTGAACTGTTATATTAATCATCCTATTCGAAAATGTGTTCACAGATTGTGGAGAATCTTCTAAATCATCTGGAAATGAATGAGTTAGTATCAAATTGCCATCTCTAGTTTACTCCAACTGATCCATTCACTAATTTTGTTTATTTTCAGTCTCATTCGTCGAATACACTTGAGAGAAATGACTCGAAGAATTTTATACTTTCATATTACCGTTCAACGGATCATAAGAACTTAATGATTCATTTGGTTAATCGTCTGCCTTGCTTATTTCATCAATGATAATTGCGCCATAACTAATACAAATATTCGAAAGGACAGGCGATCAAGGATTGTATAATTACGAGAGAATTAACAAGATTCATTTGTTACAAAATTGGAACTTACAAACGTTACGATAATTCATGGTCATATTGAACTTCCGCATAAAAAAGGGCATCTTTGACTATGTATTGAATCAATGTGTTTTTTCTGTTATTTTCGTTTCAACAGGAAATCGATCTGTTGTGTGCAGGGACTGTCGAAGTTGACACAAGGAGTCCGGCGAATTTGTGTGTAAGCTACAAATTGTACATGTTGTAGCACTACAATCCAAAATATGAAAATTGTGAATTTTCCAGCAAAAAAATCTACTATTCAGAATCCACGATACCAGTACAACTTCAAGTCACCAAGGTTAATAATATACTTTTTGTGCACTTTTACGAAAATGGGTTTCAACAGAACAAATGTTGATCGAGGATTTTTGTTTTGTTTTTCGCTTGAATAACTTCAAAAATGTGAGTGAAACAATATTTGGACCATATTATAAGTAGAGTAAGAACCCTCTTCAAAAAAAATTCAATCCAAAAATATTCATACATTTCTGAAACTCTCAGTGTCCCTCGTAAAGTCAGTTTTGTGAAAAAAACAATATATTTTAGCTCTCCGCATAATTGTGGGTCGCAATGCAACGCTAGAACTAGAAATTTGCATCCCTTTTCGTTCATAAGTTCCAAAAAAAAAATAAGTTCGTGTAATAATTAATATTTGGGTGCAAACATGGCAGTTTGACGGAAATATCAGAAAATTCCTTCATTTAAAGTTCATATATGTATTCCAATTTTTGAATCATAATAGAAAGAGATGTGTGAACAGCGGATCTACGAACCATATTATGAAATATGATAAAGCAAACAAACTAATAATAAATGATGCTATTCCGTATGAAAGAAGAAACAAATAATTATCCACAACATTAATATATGTGGAGTTTACTGAAAAGCATGCACAAAATTACATGAATATATTCACCTCCATATTATGAACTCTCGTATGCATGAAATGTATATTTGATCATATACTGAATGAAAGCATATATTCGTGCTTTCTATCGTGTCAATATATCTATACTGTTTGTGCTTCTATTAAATCAAACATCATTTGTTGTCGTGATAACAAAGAATGAACAATCGAATCCAAAAACGAAGTGCTGATTTTTTTAGAACAAAAATTGCAATTAAGACATACTATTTACGCTTTATGACATTAAATATTTAATTGGTCCATCCAATTTACATCTTATTATGACAAGTTTCAACTATCTTTTTCATATACTTGTTTTTCAGAGATCCCCCAATATAATTATCAACTTAAAAACAATTAGTAGTATATGAAAAGCAATCCTATTGTTGTTGAGATATTTTTGCGGATGTGCCCATAGTTTTGCGATTAATCATGAGAATAAAACAAAATTTCAAAAAAAACAGAATAAAGTGCTAACATGTATAAATCTCGCTGTGGTGGTAATCTAGATTTGCGCTTGCGCTCGAGAAGATTTTCCGTTCTATTCATTATTTTATGTATGTATAGGTACACTATACTAGAATAGTATGTGATACACACCATGAATATTGTCATCGCTCGACATCAGCCGCGTCAGTCGTCAAACTAACACCCGCCAATTCGTATATCGGCGTGAATTATTTGCAAATGTTCCGATAGCACACATTAGTTTGATTATTATAACGCTGTATTGGCATTTGAAGACACAGTCATCATGAATGTACACTTTGCGATGTAATTTACACTACGAAATCAATAAAATAATCATTAAATTTTCATATACATATATATAAATATGCATACACATGGATAAAAACATTTTGATGAGTTTTATATTTTTATTATTATTCAAAATAACTCGATGATACTAAAATTTAATTATTTTTATTGTGTTAGATTGAACTGTCAAATGTGTGCGTGGAGGGAGTATCTCAATTTGACGGAATGAATTGATGCTATCGGAAGAAAATTTTCATTATAAATTAAAATTACAAGAATATTAGTTTATAGTCTGGTTATCGAGTTCGTGTTTGAGCGTCTAGTGGAAAAATTACTGACAAGTAAGTTGATTGCATGCAAGAAGTTGATAATATTATGCAATACCATTAAGATACAAATATTTGAACATATAATGCGATGAAAAAGTGTATTTTCGTATTACATTTGTTCTAATATTATGTATAGCAATTCAAACGCAAATATGTATATATCTATATATATGTTTGCGTTGAGTTGAAGATTCGATAATGTATTGAACGGAAATTCTTGAGATTCGAAACAATTTATTTTATTAATAGATATATTTCATACACGAAAAATTCGCAATAGAGAAATCGCGCCTCCACGCGAAAGTTTGATAATATAAAATCAATAAATAATAATTGAACTTCAATTTCAACATCGATCGAGTGCGATGTCCTGTCATTATTATATGTTTGTATATACTTCAATACACATTGATTGCCAATAGTCATCGATTCGTGTTCAACATGTTCTTATAATATTAGCGCGGCATATCCGAATTTACTTTGGCATTACAATTCGCGTTCAACGTAACATTGTTTTCACCTACATTCACTAAGTTGTGAATACAAGAAACTAGCACTAATTTGGTACTGAATTATCTATCATTAAATATCTATTTTGCTATTTTATGTCCTTGTCTGTCTTCACGATTCGATAGGATTGGAATATCAATTGAATGTTAGGGAATTGAAATATCTAAGATTGTATGGTCATGAAGAAGAAAAAGGAAAGTTAGCATTAGGCGGTGGTCCCGGCAAAACATCGAATCGATACAGCTTCCCGTCTCATACCCACCAGCCCCTCATCGACTTGCTCATGTGCCTAGCTACCGATTCATATACTAAACTATATGAAATAATCATGTATAGCATTTTCAAGTCTTATTAATGCTTATATAAGGAATAAATCCGATAGAATTAATTGAATAATTAATTCTATCGAAATGTATCCCCGCATGTGACAATGCACTCGTAGGACTTTGGCCTGTTGCACACATTTTGCTCATTCACTTGTATAGTTACATCTACGATGTGGCAAGACCAGAACCTTCTCAACCATTTGCATTTATCGGAGTATTACAATAGAAATTCATAGGAATATGAGTAGTCTATTCATAAATGATATAGAGAAATCAAAACTAAAAGAAAGAATGTGAGAAAGTGACAGTGGATACGCTTTTCATGAAATAAACTTTGCTCCTCTAATTTACGAGAAATTTCATGAAGTAAATATTGATTGGATTATCATGGGATTGGATACATAGTTCATAGAGTAAATTGTACAATATTAATTCAATTGAGAGAGAATATTTATTATCCATTGAAATAACCACTTAATGAGTGTATTATGGAGTGGGATACGCCCTATTGCAATCAGTCGATATTATTCCATCAATAATTGATGGCATAGAAAGTATTATCGACCTAAACACAGAACTGCCCTTTCACCTGCATGCTCCCTTTTTCTACTTTAACTTCATATCTCCGTAATGAAAAGAACTCTGATGAAGCACATACGGAGAAAAATACACTCCCATACGATCCGAGAAGCTAACAATTTTCGGAAATTCCTCCGGTGATTCACTTTTTTTTTCACAGTATTCACTTCCAAAAATTTGTTCGAATTTTATTTTCACTCTTTCGCATTTGAGCTCTTCTCCCTGAAGTACGTGACATTCATTTGAACATGGGTACTCGAAATAATTGATGAATCTTGATAGTATTACCGATAAAATAGCAGGAGATGATTTCACCTCTCGTTCAGATCTCTATATATATTTCTATCTATTACTCAGACTCATCCCCTTGTGATTAGATTGATTTAATCCGCATTGTACTCTCGAGCTTCGAGTACAGTGCTCCATTTCCATTAGCATAATACACATTCTTCATTGATGATATAATTCTTTAGAGCATGCACGCAGAATTAGTTAAATATATTCATTGAAGATTATATATTGAAATGGAGAATCATTATACACATGATAAACGCGAGGTCATTATACACGACGATGTTAATCGATAAAACTTATTCCGGCATCCAAATATATGTATGTTTCGTGACGAACCAGCGAGATATGTATCGGAAATTTTCACTTTGAAAATTAAAAAAAGAAGAAAAAATTATCTTCTGCATCATTCATTCACATGAAACTTAATGAAAGAAAATTCAATAGATTGAAAATGAGAATCAGGAGAGTAGTTTTTATATGCATATCATATTTAAACATCAAGGTGGCATAAATTTCCAATAAAACTAATATTTATTTATTGATACCCTAGAGAAGTAGTTAGAAGCCGCCCCGCGTACCATTCTGGCTTTTTTCTCAGCAGTTTTAATCTCCGCAATTCATTCACGGTGTACCGCTTTGTTTCTGTAACATGAAAATAAAAAAAAAGGAACTTGCTATTCTGAATGTCAATCGGCGTATAAAGTTGTGCACGTAATACTTTATGAACTTCCGAAAGCAAAATAAGAACTATCCCTTGCTGTTATTCATATTTTATCTTCATCTACAATGAAACTCATGCGATTTCATCAAGGTTTAAAGGTCACCCTTTCCGTTATATAAAAAAGTGCAACACTCAAGACTTTATTTGTTGGTGTATGAATTTATATTGCGATCAAGCATCATATATAAAAATTTATTGAATAAATGAAAATATGGATAGGTGAAATCTCCGTATTTTAGTGTCAATATTCACATAAAATCATATTCTATCATTGAAATTCTACATGACATGATTGATTTCGGTCTAGAATGAACATAACACAAATAACTACGACAACACCAGCGCTAGCAGCGACACTAGAGACATCGATAGCATCAACACCAGGGACTGGGATGAATATGGCTATAAGCGATACTGGAAATGTAATAACTACAACCCTAGCTGGAATTATTGGAATGAACATCGGGATTTCAATCGTAAAAAACAAAAGTGATGATGTTGATGTATCACCAGTGACGTTGTCCTCCGACTGGCCAAGGGTAGCTCGCCTGTTATTACTTGCTTCACTTGCTGTCATAGGAAGTGTTGGAAACGTTTTTATGATATCTGCAGTGATGGTTGAAGATCATTTAAAAAAGCGAGGTATTCCCATTTTGGATTCATTCACTGGTATAAATTTTCATAGTTTTTATTTGATTTCATTCATTATTAGACAATATATTTTATTTATAGGTAATGCTTTTTTGGCAAATGTTGCCCTAGCTGACTTAGTTGTGACTGGCTTGGTAATCCCAGCTTCAGCAGTTGTCATTCTAGCTGGTCACGCAGAATCATTGAGTATTTGCAGATTTGAATGGACACTAGAGGCTGTATGCTTTTTGGTAACTGTACTCACTTTGGCAACAATTGCAGGAGAAAATTATGCGCGACTTTGTATCCCAACTGAACGGTAAAACATATTTTAATATTGTATTTGTTTTTAACATCCATAGATAGACTTCAAGTAGTTATGGATATGCTTACAAATTCTGTACTCATCGTTTATACACATAAAGTAATGGATCCCATATATTCGGTTTCATTTATGTATTATGGCAATCGAATACACAAAACAATGACTCAATTTGGATTGATAAAATTTGGATGCCAGTTATTCGTATATTGAAAATAATTCGATAATCAGCGAAAAATTTATTTTATCAAGAATACTAAAATTCCTGAACTGATTCATTTGTATAGATAGTGAAACACAATTTTTTCGTGATGCTTTGATCAACTCTTTACCTTTTTGAATCCTCATGATAATCAATTCCGCATTATTTCTATCCATTCATTACTTTTCTCGGATTTTTCGATCATTATGATGAGCCGACACATTTGTAACTGTAGTTTCGATTTGTGAATACATTATGTAGAATCTTTTTCTATAGAATTTAATCAGTTTCAAAAAGATCTCACCATGTTTTGCGAATGCAGAAATACATTGAATGAGTAGTCGTACTTTAATACATAAAAACTGTTCATTTTTCGATTCAATATTCAAGTTATAATATTCAGTGAAAAGTGTGTTCTATTCTTTAAGATATGTGAAAATGAATGTGTCATAATTATATAAATTCTAAAATTATAGGTATGAAGTGATGACATCAAGTAGAGTAACCGCAACAATACTGACAATATGGCTCATCGCTGCTATATCAGTGGCATTGCAATCAATACTTGATTTTGGTCCCGATTTTTGTGGTCGAAAATTCAACGGTATTGCAACACATCAAATGATCGGAGCGTGTATCTTGATGGCTCTACCAGTTTTAGTAACAATAGTTCTCTATTTTCGATTGGTAATTCGCGTCCGCCGTGCCGTAAGAGGATCATTCAAACCGCCAGCCACCTTCTCTTGGGATTATGAATTAACAAAAACAAATATGTACAGCTTCATACTATTTGCTTTGTTCTGGTTGCCTTTTGGTATCGCATTATGCGTGAGCACAGTGCGTAAAGTTAACGCCAGTGTATTCTATAATCTCGCGTGGTTTGCTCTATCCAAATCTTGCGTTAATAATCTCCTCTATTGCGTTTTTGATCGTCATTTTAGGAATGCATACATCAAATTATTCCATTATTGTTGCTGCAAGACTACAGTTACATTTTCTAGAAGACACAGAGGTGATAGTTCGAGATCATCTGGTGATGTCCGACTCAGAGTTCATATTATTCATTCATATGCTAGCCCATCAGCTTCAGGAAGACCGAACATTTCACGACCGAACGGTAGGGATGTTTATGAACTTTAGGAGTTTCATCATTTTATACATACGATATGTATGTGAAAATACATACATTTCAATTTTATGTGTTGGATCACTTGGCGTTCTCTCAATTTACGGTTTTGAATGATATTGGTGTGGAACGTCAAAGAGATATGTTGAAAAAACATAAGTTTCCATTTAATTGCCTAATGTCTAACAGGGTGAAAATTCGTGAAACATAAATTGGTGAGCAAAGGTGGGACAGATTATTATGAATGTTCTCCTAGAGATTTCTTTGACGCATGATGAAAATTTGTTGGTCATATTTTGTACACATCGGCATGAATTTTTCAATCTCCGTGCTTGATGAGCAGGATATAATTTGATATTTCCACTATATTTTCATAATCATCAAGTTTTACATTGCGATCCTTTGTTCGTAGACATCTTCTCGTGGAAATACCATTAAATTTCCGCACAATATAACAAACGTTCTCGTCGATGATAACCGTATCGAATTGTAATAACACGAATCGTTGGTAACTGTTCCATCGACATTGCTTTGTGCTTAAACTCCAAAAAATATTCCACACATGAGGATTACTGATTGAATGTTGAAACTAATGGGATTGTAGAAATCAAAAATTTGATTCACAACATCATAGAGTTTTATTTCCCATTCTCATTATTGTAGACGTCATAGTCACCTTTAAATAATGTACAATATCATACGCAGTGTAATTTACGTAAACAAACCAACAAAAGCGCATCGAAGGATTATATTTTGGTCATTTACGAGATGTCGCCTAAAATATTGTGATATATTTGAATTCATTTTACTGTATTGGGTAACATATAATTGAATATCATTTTGTCCCCAGTCGCAACATTTCGGTCCATTGATAGATATCTTTTGAGTTCTAATGTTCTCTACTGATCTGTTATTGTTTAATGCATTGATACCGAATTTAAAAAATGCAACATTTTATTAGTGTTTGTATATTTTAAATTGAGAAAATTTCTTTAAATGTAAAATAATGATAATTTAACTATTTCACATTTGTTTGTCTCAAGAATGAACATGTGGATATATGGATAAGTGATATCATATCAGGTGATATGTATATATATGCCGACAGAAATCAACGAGTTTCCACGCTCCGTCCACATGTAACCATCGTCGATTTCACATAGTACTGATTCTGAAAACTATGTTGATGTATCAAAACTAAATGCTAGTCCATGATGTCGTGTAATGACACCCCGAATAACAACAACAATTGTTGAAACATGTTAATACTGTTGATGAAAATATGAATATTCCATGTCCAGATATATATTACACTTGATATTTATTCATTGATCGAAACGGAGTCATTGGTATTAAGAAGCAAAATCGAACAATTATACAAGGTTCTTTAGCGTTTTTACGATATTTTTCATCAATACAAAATCAATATCAATTTTATATTGTGGGAGTGTCCTGTACCATCTCTCTCAAGGGGTGTCTAACAGCTCATTATTCAATATACTCATTTCTGTAAGTGATATTGATAAATTTTATGAGTCAACTGATTGATCACTGAGAGGATATTTACAATGAGGCGAGAATAATGAAAAAATAAATTTTCAAGAAAAAGTTTATTTTTTTTTACAGTCCGAATTATGCAAATTTTCCTTTTGAAAGATTCATACTACATCCGCTTCTATCAAACAAAAACGATGAAATATTAACATTATCTGTTTATTAAAACATATCATTAATAATTTTTCAGGTTGATCGTTATGCATTCATGAACATATATATCTTTTAATGTTTTGCCAGAAATTGGCAAGTTCAATGAGACTGATTTTCATTCTTCACTTGTTTGCAAAAAGAATATTGTAATATTGAAAATCAATAAAATTCATAAATGGGACCATCATCAAATGAAGGATCTAGTCCTTTTCGGTTTTGCCAACATTTTGATTTTATTTTACGAATTACTATTTTTACTCTGTTACGGGAAAAATTGAATGAAAACCATACACAAAATAAAAATGAAGCGGATATTATTGGAAGTGGTTTGATAAATTATTAATGACAATGTAATGCAATAATTGTTGCTATGTTTTTTCGTCGTCGCTCATTTGAATGATATGCGTGATTGTTATCAAAATATTATCGCATGAAGTAATAATGAAAATGAGAAATTGCAAAATTTTTGTATTGACGATTATATAAAATTCTTCGAATGACAATTAAAGCGCTTCGAGTAAAACTAGATGAGGACTATGACAATTCCATTGCAAGCAATACCGGAGTTCTTCACAATATCAACTTGAGTTTGAAAGAAATTGAACAATATTTCAATCAAGAATGTTAAACGAATGATGCACCTACGTATGCATATTTTCATAAATACTAACAAAAAGATTTTACATATTAATATAATATGTTATGATTTGATGGAACATTGCTCTTGTTGATTTAGAAGGACTGCATGGAATGAAGTCAAAACAGGTATACAACATGCAAGGTATAAAATTTGTATTGCAAATGTGATGAAAGACAAAATTTATATAATCAATTAGTAAAATGTAAATGCTTCGTTTGTATTAAAATGTATGTTTATATCTATGTCTATATTTTTTGTGAACACCTATAAACAAGGTTTCGTAATGTTGTACTAAAAAATATGCAATTTTGTTCGTAACCTTTCCTTTGTTCTATTGTATCTATCTGTTATGGTGTGACGTGTTCGAATATGGCAGTCATTGGCTGAATGTGAGATTTCGAACAAAACCATGAAAAATCCAATTTCATAAAATTATTGGTCAGACGCGGCTTGATGGCAACAGTTTGTTGTGCAGTTTTACAGAATAAAAAAAAAACTTGGCCCGATAGGACAATAGCAACCACTGATACTGATGTATTTCGTATTCCTATCCAACCCCAATTCACTAATTTTCTCATTTCATTGCTTATTGCTGGTGGAATATCAGAACAAAAGAATAAATATTGTTTAATGATCTGAAAGATTATGGGAATGACTGCCTCATTACGAAAAGCTTTTCCCAAATTATGCAAAATGTTTCCCATTAATTCTATTTAATATACTGAATATATTTCATCTTACTCCAGAAATATATGGAACAATACTGGAATCCCATTCTTTTCCTACTCTTCCACTTCCTGTCTATTTCAGTCCTCCAACCACCGTCAATTTACACGTTGATTGTCCTGACACCTTTGTAAATCTGATTTATCACAATATTATTTGAGGAAACGTGACTTTTAGACTTCATCACATGATTTTATTGTATTCCACGCAATCAATGCGCAAATGTGGGCGTATGGAACGTATGAAAGACATTAATAATATGAATTTAATTTTATTCATGTACAGATCAAATTGACCTGATGTGAACAATGAGGTTTTGATTCATGTAGTGGGCGTGATCGCGATGTAAGATTGTAATTGAAGGAATGAAATAAATTCTACGACACGGTGTGCACATTCGGCGATCCTCTTTTAATTCCAACTGAATCCCCAAGAAGTGAATTCACATGAAAATTTTTCAACTTTCTGACGCCTATCAAAGTAGACCAGTCGTATATGATATATCCAAATTTTTACTCCACTCACTTATATGTTAGTTCAGTCAAATGACCGTACCCCAATGACCGTACCAATCCCTGTGAGCACCACATGAACAATAACAATTTTACCAAAACAAAGTAGAAGTCAATCATTCGAATAGAGATCTCTCTTCCGAATAGAACCATTCCTTATAGGCAAAAAGAATGCAATCTAATATTGTTGAGCAGAGATATTAGATAAGTAATGAGAATAATTTGGAAGTAATTGACGTTCTGAAGTAAAATTATATATTGAATCTGACATCACCTGTATTATTCAAGTAAGTATGTGTGTGCGTGAGTGAGTGCGTCCGTGGAGTATACACACATTGAATATGTGCAAATGTTATTTGACCAATCACCACACGAATAGTTTGACATCAAAATGGCGTCACCTATCCGTTCATCTATCTTATTATGTTAAAAATTCAGGTGTAGCATCACGATACTGTCATCCATAACCTCTGCCAATCCTAGGTATTAAATGAAACATTTGTACATTTCTCTATAAAATAAAATCTCAAATACATTTTATATTAAAATTATTATTCACAGGAATGTGATGGATCCAGAATTTCTGTCAAGATTAATACCACAGAGCAAGGAGCAAGTTCGTCCGGCTTGCAAAAAGTGTGGTTATGCTGGACATTTGACATATCAATGCAGAAATTTCATTAAAGTAGATCCAAATAAAGAAATAGTTCTGGATGTAAGCAGTACTAGCTCTGATAGTGATGAGGATTATGTCACACCACTAACTGAATTACGAGAAAAAGAATTGAAGGAAAAATTGAAGACATCGAAAAAAAAACATAAAGACAAACGGAATGGAAGGAGAAAGTCGAAGAAACGACGCAAATCAACAAGCAGCGAGTCGGATAGTTCAGATAGTGAGCCGTCAAGAGATATGGAGGAACAAAAAGTTGGAAAGAAAAAAGTCGAAAAACGAAGAAAAAAATCCAAGAGCAAGAACCAGAGGAGACATAAAAAAGAGAATACCACGTCATCGGATGAAGAAAAATAATTTTTATATATATTTGTTTAAAATAGAGTGAATATGAGCGCCAACACATTTGTCAATTTATTCACCCTGAAATTTATTCAACTAATATCTTAAAGAATATTCACAAATTGGCTACAGACTCGAATGTTTTTTTTCACGATCAAACATTATAGTGGAAATCACCCTATTGAACATTTTTTTCATAGCCATCCTCTCCGCATGATCATTGATGCAGTTCTAGTAAAACCAATTATTCGTTATATTTTGTTTTCACCAAGTTTATTCATGATCATTCGAACGCTTCAATTATGATGAATGGCCATGGCCATTTATGTGTGATACAATGGGCCTATTGAATTTCAAAATTTTCTACTGAAATTGAAACAGTTGTATGCTCATATTTCAAATAATTTTCACGTGAATGACACCCGAGTTTGGTCAGCTGTCACAGAACTCATTGAGAAAAGTTTCGTGGAGGGAAACTGAAATGATTGAACACGAAGTGATTACAATCATCGAGATATTGGATAACTAAAATATACCGGCAAAATGTGATAAAAATGAGGGATGAAACAATACAACGACTACTTGAGACAATGGAAAAAACCAATTTTTGAGCGCAATAGATTGGGGTTCATCCACGACGGTATAAGCTGTAAATAATATAGGGAACGAAAACCAGGTGGAGTGGGGGTGGGGGGGTTGCGGGGTGGGGGCGCGGCTTAGGTACCAAACACAGTTAAATTTCAAATCGATAAAAAAACGTGCATGAAATAATTTGAGTGCAATATTGGTGGATATAGTAATCAATATTTAATTATTATTGGTGTTGCGTTATGCTTTTTGTTTTCTTGCCCGTATCAGAGAAACGCGGTGAAAGAATATCGAGGTTAAATTGCATCGAAAACATTTCGATACTTCATTTGACATACGTTTTCGATTATAATAATTTATAATATCTTGAAATCTTATTATTGTGAGACCGTCAACCCCACTGAACACAACTCTATCGAATACAACTCTATGTCCAACTCTAGTATAACGCAAGCGTACTATTTTGCCATACATTCTATTTGTTCTTCTGTTTTTCCTTTCGCATCATTTATCGTCCACTGAATTCACTTTTCTATATTTCTTTACTTAATCTTCCAGTTTATCCTTCCTTTCTCGTGTTACGTCTTGATGAGAATTGCGATTGTTGATTAGGTGTTGCTTTGCGTGTAATCAATATTTAGATGATCCCTTGATTCTCGGCGTGGAGTTGGTTTGATTGATTGTTTGCTAGATTGATCGTTTTATCGATGCTTATTGATCGTATTTGATCCTTATGTCAGATTATGTCCCAATTGAAACGTAATAGAAGTAATTTAATTTAGATAAAGTTCCAAAAATGGTAGGGAATCGGGTTGTTACGTCCCCGTACTATTTTCTTGCAAACTGCTATACCAACTGATACAATAGTATAACGTAAATGCAAAAACAATAGTTTAACGCAAATGTATATACAAAGGCATAACGTAAATGCATAAACAATACCCTGATAGCCATGTTTCCCGTAAGTTTACATCAAATTGCATTTCAACTTGTCGACAATCTGTTGCCGAAAGTTGTCATCAAATTTCCAGTCTAAGTTGTAGCACAAGTCTTGGTGTAAACTTGCCGTAAAGTTGCCGATAATAATTGTAGGTGTGACAGATTGTAAAAATTTAACGTGTATACTCTTCGGTTGGTAACTTATCAATGGAAGCTGATAAACAATGATGAGAAAACCTAAATTACCAACAATAGAACAACTGTAATTGCTAGATGGCACTACTGTCGCGTTGAAGCGACAATTAAATTAAAATTTTACTAAATGCTAATCACGTAAAGCCAGAAACTTTGGTGTTATTGTTTATTATTGTTTTATAACTTTAATATTGAATATAAACCATGATAACATACATAAAATTATAGACTATTTGTCAACTACTATTTTGGAGGAGTTCAAGGAGAGCTTCTGCTGCATTCTCCTACTTCAGTGTCATCGATTTGGTCATTTGGATTTTTCCACGGTTTATTGTAATAGTTTTCTTCGCTCAGTTTTTTTCTTTTCGACGAGCAGTCATCTTCGTCTGTTTTTTGCCTCTGGTAAGATCTTGAGCAAGCTGCTTTTAAGGCTTTTTGAACAGCGTTTTTAAATTCAAGATCCGTCATATCTGGATACATGCTCTTCATAGCCTCTGAAAAAAGACCAGATAATTAAATGATTTTTCTTTATAGCCAGAATAATAAGTTTATTGTGAAACCGTGGAGTAAAGAAAATCCTACTTACGGCGAAAATCCCAATTTAACTTTCACCCAAATAACGCTGGCTTTGTTGAAGGTTTTTTACCAAGCCACACGATCTCCGTGAGAAGGTCTTCTCTTATCAAACGGTCATTAGAAAAAATATGCCTCATCGTTTCATCAACATTTTTGCCCCCGTTGTAAAGAATTAGCCATTGTTTCTGAAAAATAATTTTAAATTAGCTTATGCAAAATTTGATGACGTTATAAACAATGAAGTGGCAGACTCTTTTTTAGGAAATATAGTCTAAATAGCACACTTTTTCAAGAAATGTAGGTAGCAAGTGTTAATTGTGATATTCA
>JAPYZH010000881.1:0-12748 GCA_030523085.1 Meteorus colon | reverse complement strand
TCCAAAAAATTAATTTAGACGTATGAGATAGCAATTTATAACATATCAAAAAATTAGCTTCCGATCTTCAAAAGTGCATTAGTGTCCGTACAACCTTAATGTATTGTGTTGAAGTGCTTCCAGATTCATATTTGTATCGAAATTAGCATGAAAAACATAACCTCTCTTATGTTGAACAAATTGTTATGAAGATTTTTGCAGGATTCTTGACTATTGTCTTGATTACCATGCTTTCGTCGTTACATTAATTATTAGGTCTCGGAATAATCGTTGCGTTTTCTCTTGTAATTTTGAATTATTCCCGCTCTTATGCATTTTTAATTATTTATGTCTGTCATATAAAGACCGTGAAATTATATTGCAAATCATCCATCCACAAACATAAAAATACTTTGGATCCCTCAGAATGCCGTTTCAATTTTTTTATTCCTACTGGATATCACTAATTACCATTCACAATTCAATGAAAGAACTATATGTGAACATAGTGGAGCCGAAGATTTTTTTGGGAATTCAAAAACAAAAATACATCTGCAACGTTGATTGTGACAATATGCAGGGTTAGAAGTAAGTAACTAATCTTTTCACTTTTGACTCCTTATTCCTTCATTCATGTCACCCGCCGTTGTTTAAACAAATTAAAAACAGATTGTGGGTACTATTTTGTAGTGATGAGTGGAGTGAAGTAGGAAAAAGACATTAGCGCCCTCATCGCTACAGTTTCTGTACAGTCTGAACTCATCAGAGTTTTTGAATTGGTCTGTATATGATCTGTATATGCTTACTGGGAGAATATTTGTTGTGACGTCGGGGAGAGAACTTTCGCACGTGGTTTCGACTATTTATCTTCACTAATGTTAATAAGTAAACTTTCAACATGACGACAACGAGTGAGGAAGGAGAGCAAAAACGCCCCATATTTGGAAATAGAATACTTAAAGATGATGACAACATCTTTGAACACAATGCATGGTAATTTTGTATAAAAATATACACGATTTATTCATGTCGAACTTAGTGGAATTTTAGTGTTTTCGTTTATCCGCAGGGATAATGTCCAATGGAATGATGAACAACAAAAGTTGGCAGAGCACAAAGTGGCTGAAAATTCAGTGATTACTATCACTGAAGAAGAGCTTGAAAAATATGAGAATGATGCAGATAAATATTGGGATGACTTTTATGGAATACATCAGAATCGATTTTTCAAAGACCGCCATTGGTTGTTCACGGAATTTCCAGAATTAGCACCACAACATATTGGAGATAGTGATAATGTTGGGGTTGAGGATAATTGTGTTGCGAAAAAGCAAAGAATATTCGAAATTGGTTGCGGTGTTGGCAATACCGTTATTCCAATACTTACGTATAACTCCAATCCAAGTTTATTTGTATACGGATGTGATTTTTCTTCAACTGCTATAAAACTTTTACAACAGCATGAAAAATATGATACAACTAGATGTGAAGCTTTTGTGTTAGATGCGACACAGAATGAATGGAATCCACCATTCGAAGATGAGAGTTTAGATATTATTCTATTGATTTTCGTTCTCTCCAGCATAAATCCTAGCAAGTATGTAAAGTATAGAATTTGATCATTTTTTGAACAATCATGAATTTATGATTTATTTGCTTTCAGGCAAGAGCACGTGATCCAACAAATTTATCGATATTTGAAACCTGGGGGATTGGTTCTATTCAGAGATTATGGCAGATTCGATATGGCACAATTGCGATTCAAAAAAGGACGATGTTTGTCAGAAAACTTTTATGCCAGAGGTGACGGCACTAGAGCTTATTTTTTCACGCAAGATGGCATAAGAAATTTGTTCGTTGGATGTAATTTTGAGGAAGAGTCGAATATTGTTGATAGAAGATTGCAAATTAATCGCGGGAAACAGTTGACCATGTATAGAGTTTGGATACAGGCAAAATACCGCAAACCCTTGTGAAAACAAACTCGATCACTCTGATGAGGAATGTTTCACAACAGGATTTATGAAATTTTCATATCTATATACGGTGCGGTAATCAAATATAGGCGATGTGATAAAGTTCACGCATGTAATAATAATCCAGGATTCCCGAAGGCGTCATTGATTCTGAGGAATATATGAAGTTGCCGAGAAGTGTTCAATATGCTATCATCATTATTATACTTCGTATTTCCATCATCATTGCCACCTTTTCCCCATAATCATTTACGTTGATGCCAGAGCTACTTGATCATTTAGCGCAGCTACGGTTCGTTCAAACCGCACATCGGACTCGAACCAACAATGAGTCGTTATAAGTATTCGTAAGACATTTAAGAAGGATCGTCATTTATGAATAGAGAAAAAATTTTTTGCTAGCCTTGTGTAATGTTGAACATTATCTAGAAAGTCTAAAACTCATGTTTCTTTGAAGTGATGGCATGTTGGCGTGATCAGTCAGCAACCTGCAAGATACTACACCTAACATTTACACGCCCTATTTGAAAACTCATTTCTACAAAACTGTACATTCTTCTTTATGATTTTGTAATCACTTTTGCTACACCTGAAGAGAATCGCATGGATAACAGTATGGAGTCTCACTAAGTACTGATTTCTTGATATTCAAATTTTTTCATCTCTCGTGAGTTTTCTATTTGTTGTCATTATCTCAGAGATAATTTTAAGCAATTCGTAAAGTAGCGAAAAATTTTAATTTTCGACCGAAAGTAGAACATGTGAATATTCGTCAGTGCAGATATCCATAGGTAGATGCACTTGGATTTCTAGAAAGAAATGGTAATTAATGATACCACGTTCCTGTCCATATTTTTGACAAAAATAAATTCCTATGAATCCCTGAGAAAATCCTTAGACATTTTATGATACTGTAGATGAATGATAATGCGATTGAGTCGATCAACACATTTTTCATCGGCATGTTATCTCCTCGAGATTTGTATTGACCGTAATATTGATGAATTATAACATTCCCGCAGGAGTTTTATAGAGGAATGTTTGTTCTCATAGACTGAGTTGATAGGAATTATCAACAAAATACACTTTGTTTAATTGAACGTTCTGTGCTGTTGAAAAATTTTGAGCGATCTATTGTAAACCATGGCGCTTCATTTGATCGTGCTGTATCAACCGGCGTAAACGTCAATGAAGAATGAATTGAGTACGGTTTTGAATCTCATCATATAAAATTTTGAACAATTGTGCCATTCATCAACGAATTTATATTTTAGCACAAATGAAAGAGTTGAAATATTAATCGTGAACTGCATTAATTAATCCGGCATACTACTGGGGATAAATGTGGTAATATATATAATTAGAGAAAAGATTTGTTATCGTTTTATGTAAACATGTGCATAGGTGTGTGAAAATTTGTACAATTATATACCGTACCATACTAACAATCACACTGCGGAAATCGACAAAATCTCAGATAGTTTTCATGAAATATATATTTCAATTAATAAACATTTCATTATCATTGTATTTTATCCTTCGTTTTTCCCCCTCCACAGCGAGTCACTCACCATGTGGCTGAAAAGTATCCCTACGCGGGCGGCATTTTTCAAAGATATGAAAATCGACTGAACATGTGAATGGTATCCACGTGACACACAGACCTTTTAAGCCTCACTACGCATGCGCAGATACTGCTGAAGGAACTACTTCTTTTCGACGTAGTCATCTTGCGTAGTTCAACCTTCCTCAACTGAGATTGGTGGAATCTCGCATGAATGTAGTGGAAGGAGAAAAGCCGAAAGTACCGAACATTTTTGCCAAGATTATTCTTTCGGTGGGACGACCATACCTGAGATTTTGCACAAGATCATTTTGGTAGGACGACTATACATGGCTACACTCGAAGAAATCGACGTTTTGGACAGCGGCATGGAAAGCAGTGACATTCGTTCACCAGAAGTCAAGTCTATTCTTCCTGACGAGGAAGATGAGGAGGTAAAATAATTGATTAATTGAATTTATTTTATGTATGAAAAGACTCAATGTGAAATTATTGAAAATCATCACAGGGATATTTTATTATGTATCGAAATAATTTGCTCAAAATTCAATTTCATTCAAATAATACATGTTTGGCATCATTCCTACATGGACATTCCCAACTTAACCTCACTTCATCCTCATGTGGACTATCTGCATTCGCATTACTCTATCTGATAAATCATTAATTATATTTAATTATTGCCATGACTTATGATTGAATACTCAACTTTTTTCTTATGTATTGGATTAACATACATATTAATTCACAGATACTTGCCAATTTTGATGAATGTTTTATAATTTCACAGGATGAAACCTTGGTTGAACGATTGATTGGTCTTACGGAGATGCTCCCTGAAGATTTGCGCAACTTTGGCTACAATCTCGGAACGTGTTTATCCTCCCGCATCAAATGTAAGATCTGTTATTTATTTCATCAATGTGAACATCCATCATAATCAAAATTGCAGATCGATCGTTTTCACAATCTTCGAAATAATCAGATTCCAATGCCAGTCATTGTTTTTTCGAATGAAAAAACAGTTACTTTTTCTCAAGAAATCCATTGTTTTGAAATTGTTGTTTATTTCCATTTGTTTCAAACGTCTGAATGAATATTTCTGCCTTTTTTGGCAGAAGAGAAACTTGAGAAAAACTTAATCGATGGTCAGGTTGTCCTAGATCAGCCGTTGACTGTCATGGATATTTACTAGCCAGACCATTTTCAGAGACGACTGAATCAACAAACTAAATAGACTTGAAAGGGTTATGTAAAAATATTATTAGCTCTGCTTAATACATATCATATGTTCTTTTATACGGAAGCAACTCAGGAATTTTAAACTTGGCATTTGCTCAGGATTCATCCGTCATCTATTAGAGTTCTATTTGAAACCATTTGATCATTCAAATTCATGAAATCAACAAAACTCTAAGCCATGTTAACTGCATTGTTAATTTGTTACAGCTTTGTACAATCTGTCTTGCTCTGCAACCTGGGTATTGTTTAGTACATCGGCCATTTTGTTCGCACCGATGATTATCGAAATTGAGAGGGCACAAATGGAAGAAATGCAACGCACACAGCAGAAGCAAGTTCTTTTGGGACCCAACACTGCAATGTCTCATATGGGTGGACCTGGAATGGCAATGGCACCGCCTGTACAGCGATAAAGCATGCATTGATGTCATGGAAAAAACAGAGCTAGGGCGAATACGAAGCGTACGGTTTTAGGCTCGCTGAATTATGGAATCATGTCATTATCTGATAATCATTCTCAAGATTATTTTATGCGAACCAAATTCATCAGAAAATGTTCCCAACAAATATAACGGAAAATGATAGAAATAATTAAAATAAAATTAATAATAATTGAAATGATAAGAAGAAAATAATTGAACATATTGAATGCAATATAGAATGTATGTAGGGTATTTTTGTTATATCTGTTCTCTCCTCCCATTAAGAGAATGAGAGAAAGCATTTCGAGAAAAATAAGAATTCTCCAGCCTTATTTTATCTGCATTTCATTTGACTTACATTTTATCTCAAATTCTTCACAATATTTATCTTTGAATATTATTTTTTTCTCACTTTAGTGTATCGGAGAATTTCCCAAAGAGCATTTTATTTGAAGAGTACCACTTTAATGACTCGCTCAATAAAAAATTATGGAGAAAAAAATACGAAACTGGTTTTTTATTTTTTCGTCATACATTTGTACCCTATATATAACAATGAATAATCTCCAAATTTCTTTAGAGGAATACCACACACGTTCTCTTAAGCTCCTGAAAGATATCAATGATTTTGGGGAGCATTCATATTTATAATTCATTTTTCAAATGTGTATCGAGAAAAAATCAAGGAGATATGTGCCGCTGTACATTACAAAATAATTTCTCCAACATATATATTGAAATGTGTATACGCGTATATCGAATCCCTGACATGGTAATATACTAATGCACTTATCTGCAATGCATATCTCTTATTTAATCAGCAAGCCAGTGCATTGTCTTTGGAGTTTATCTTTTTTTTTTTTTTCAACGCGCAGTTTATGCTTTGAAAAATCGTACAACTCTGACAACATATTGACGACAAATTGGGCACTCGTTCATTTGTTTACCACAATTTATACAGCAAGCCATGTGTCCACATTCAAGAATAACACATTCAATTGGTGAATCCCAACATATTTTACATAAACTTTCTTCATAAACTCCTTCACCATCTACATCTGGAATGAGAAATAATTTATATTTCTAATATGATCAATTCAATCTTCAATGGCGAAAGGGCAAATTCAAAATAAAATTTTCATTATACCTTCTTTCGACTGATTATGAGCATCCCAAAGTCTCAAAGCTCTATCAAGAAGCTCTGATCTTTCAATACATCCCCGAAAATCAATTCGATTCGATCTGAGTAGATCTTTTAGTTGTTTCACATTGAGGTATTCCAAGTTTGAACGATCAGTTATGTCTGATATTTTTACATCGCCGGTCCACTACAATTGAAAAGTTGAGAGTCACAATGAATGGATGTTTGGGATAGTAATAAATGATAATTACCACTGGAATTTCCGTTAGTGTTGGTGTCGAGTTGTCTGTATAACTTTCTCTCTCATCTATCTGTGGTGAATTTCTTTGTTCTTGCGGTATACTATCCTCTTGTTCGGTGATAAGAGGCTCAGGACCTTGAGCGACGCTAATATCTTCTTCTATAGTAATTTCTTCTATTTGTACATCATAATTTCGGGGAACTTGCGGTGGCGATAGTGGCGGTGGTGTTGTTTCTTCCTGCACAGATCCAGGACTTTCTACGGTTTCAAATGTTTGTCTTATATTTATTGGAGGGCTTCGCGATCGTCTCGGTGATGATGACAATGGACTTGGCCGATCCGCAGGTCTATGGATCATTATTAGGGTAATAATTCACATTTTATAGGGTGATAATTTGGAAGTAAATGAAAGTCATACATGCCTCAATGTCTCGGAAATACTTTCAGTTCTCTCGTTATTCGTTTGATTCTCTGTCCCATTTGCAAATTGCATCAAAATATTCACTAAGTCTTCTTTTTCTGTAACATCAATGTTAATTATCCAAATATAAAAGTTATGAATATATGAACGAATGCAATGTTTCTTCACTCACCAACACATCCACGGAGTGAGATTTTTTTAGCAATTAGATACTGTTTGATGTCTTTTGACTTCATTTGAAGTACTTGTGATCTGATCAATGGCCTTCGAGATAACATACTACAATTACCACAACTTAATACACGATCGTCTCGTCTAATGACACAATCTGTACAGTAAAATCTCAAACAATCCTTACATTGTTTCTGCAACACCGACACGAAAAAACAAAACAGTATTTAACTGTCACCATTATCAATAAAGAAGATAAAATTATGTATTTATGAAGATGAAAGAAATCCAGACGAATGTTTGATGGAATAATATAGTAATCAACTCACTTTTCTCTTAAATAGTGTGAATTTAGTCGCACAGGCTCCACAAGCCATATCGTCAAATATTATATTTGGAATAATATTGATCAGCACAGATTTATAGGTTATGTAATTATCCATTCAGAATGTCAATTGCTTCTGCGATATTTTTCACAAATATGTCTCCCACCTCGGAATGTTTGAATCAAATAATTATACCGACAGATAGAAAAAGTTGCACTGCATCAACAATATTTCGGCATCCTTGATTCTTAAGATTCTTAATAATCTTAATGGACCAATATAATTCAGATAAAAGACGTGATGTTTTGTAAGGTTAAATTCACCTTACTAAGTATCTACATAAACAGTCTATATCCGTCTCACATCCGTCTATTGACAGTTGCAAAATATTATAACCATATTGAACAGAATTTCACATCTATTCCTACTCTATCGAGAAGAAACTCACACCGCTATATATTTTTAAATTATCAGAAGTTTTTTTTTTTCGAGCTGTGATTATAAAGTGCAAAAAAAAACCCTCGTGATATTAATGCTAAAAAGCAACAATGGTAGTACCGCCTAACTCGACCTTTGAATGCACAGATTATTTTTAGAATAAATTTCGACAGAAAAGATGTCGAAATAAGTGAATATTATTTGCGGGTATAATATTCATTGATCGAATCAAAACGAAAAAACACGCATGCTCTCAATACCCGCAATAAAGAGCGTTTCTCAATGAATTCATTGTCATAGATGGTACGATTACATCTATTCAACATGCGTCATATAATTCATTAATTATCTCAAATGATTCACTGAGATAATAATTTCGGAATATTCCAAACTTGACGTCAATCGCGAATGAAAATGGTTGTCGCATGATGCTCATAAACCACTAGACTATTTGATGAAAACCAAAGACAAATAGATGTGAGTGAAAATGGAAAAAAAATCATATTTTGGACCGTAGAATTACAGCTGAAATATGAGGGAATTCAACAGAAGAAAAAAAGAAGTCAAAAAAATATACAGAGTATGACGCAATAATATCATTTTTCCTGGGTGTTTAAAAAGGAAATTCAACAACCGGTGATAAATGATTGATAAGCATTCGTAGAGTTTTGGAAAGTCGTAGCTATGACGACAATGAATTCAGTGGGAGAATATGCGTGGCCAATGGCAGTATACCACATCAAACTAACTCCGGGTTATCCAATGAATGTGGCTCATCGATTGTGCTAGAATGTTCTTCAGTGTATGCACAGTGCAAGCCACACATCAGAGCATAAACCACAGTCTGTTCGAAAACATCAAAGTTGTTGCGTCAGAAAAAAACTGAATACAAGGAAATTTATCTTGGTGGAAAGAAAGATATGAACAGTGACATATGACAATTGTCTGTTGAGATGAACGGTGCGGAATTTTACCATCTGGGAATGAGAAAAATTTGAAATACAACTTGACGAGAAGTCAGTGAAGTGTTTGATCTGCTAACATATTGCATTTAACACAATCATCATCAGCATAGATAACAGTGACGCAATTGTGATTAATGAAAAAATTATTATGAGTTCACTTCGAAGTGTCATCATTACATTGCCTAGAGGCATGCAAAAAACCACAGTGGCTAATCCAACCAATAGTATCATGAAGGCATCGAATAATCGCAATGAATTTACCACTTCAATTTTAGCAAATAAAATTGCAAAAATTAATGGAAGGAAAATGCAAAAAATGCAATTGGAATTGCCAACAGATACGAAGAATTGTGATAGTGAACTTGTAACACCGAATGCTTGGATGAGAGGCAAAAAAAGACGACTGGATCATCTCACATGGGAAGAAAAGCTTCAACGAAAGTGAGTACAATGGCATTGCTAATATCTCCACTATGTCCTATATGTGATTCGCGGAGTTGATTCAAATTCAAAACTCATAGAATCACATATGAAAAATACCGGAATGTCATTGTCTTCATTTGATATTACTGTTCACAGGAAATTGAAAAACCGGGTTGCTGCTCAAACATCGCGCGATCGTAAAAAAGCTAAATTGGATGAATTGGAGGACACAGTAAATGCGTTGATAGAAAAAAATGCGTTTCTCACTCAAGAGTGTGCCATGTTACGAGCCCAGAATGAATCATATATGGCCGAGTCAAAACGTTGGAGGAAAGAGCGCGATGAAAATTCAATGGATGAGCGTTATTGCTCGATGTGTCGGGGTCGTGTCGGTTGTGCTGCTTCCACACTGGGATCAGCCGTATCCCCTATTAACCCTCTGCCGCAGGGTGGAGCAACACAACTGGCGCCGTCACCGATGCAGACAGCAAGTGCCGCGATTCTATTGAAGATACTGACACTCTACCTCCTTTGGATGAACTCTTTGGCGACATCCAATGTGACGATTACCTCGAACGACTCGAAGAACTTGCAGAGAGCCTTTTGCGCGAAGTTACCGCTGAAGTGGAAGGAACTGCTGAGGGACCAAGTAAACAAGTAAGTCAAACGATCAAAGAATTTTTGGAATTAATGTTGAGATTGAGGAAACTTTCTTCCATAATATTCATATTATCAATTCCATTTGTTTTTAGGTCGTCATTAAGAAAGATACCTCTGAAGAATTTGATGATACAAAAAGAATGGTGGGGTCGCCATCAGAAAATGTGGAAACCAGTACAGTCTGTAAAGGCATGAATTCTTTTCAACCTTATCCAACAACAGAATTATCTGGCGTAGGTCATCGAGAACAATCAAGAGCAGTGACCGCACAATCATCAATTTCTACGGGATCGTTCAAACGCGAAATTGAAATTAAAGAAGAACCGAATGCAAATGATATGGACACAGTTTACGGTACATATGACGAGGCAACTAATTGTATCACAATTATTTATCCGGGTGACGATGATGGAGTAAGAATAGGGGAATGTGTTCAGGAAATTTCTAGTGAAGAATCTGCACATTTCACACCAAATTATTCATATAAAGATCATTCTTCACCAGCTTACACACTTGCTGACACAATGTCACCATCCAGCATTCATTCAGATGATTCCGATCTTACTATTCCGTCGTATAAAGTTGAAACATATTTATCTGATTGTGGCTACGAGTCACATGACTCGCCAAAACCAGATAAACATGTGGTGGCAACAGCTCAACTAACAGATATGTGGCATGAAAGTTTTTCAGAATTATTTCCTAGTTTAGCTTGAAAATAATTAAAATTGAACGATGGAATTTCAATTCTGGAAAATTATCGTCCCAACTGTGATATAATAATGTCTGAAATTAATGCAGGAAATCGCTTAATGCATGATTGATACGTATTATATGATTACATTTTTTCAGAGCATAAAATGAACAATAACCCTCTGCACCATTATCGGTCACATATGTATATAAATTCATAGAGTATTTATTATATATTTTTTTATACTCATTGAAGTGAACATTCCTCATGTTTGATTGTGAGTTGCCAAGTCTCGTCATTTGAATTTAAATTTACTTGGATGTATAAGAAAACAAAAGTGAGTGATTTTTTAACTTAATATTTATTGAACGATCCCTAGACAAGTTAAGTTATTGATTAAATAATATCAAGCATGTATCGTGTTGATAATAATATTGCGCCAAATAAATTCAGATTTTAAATTCATATCAAGTAGTTGCTAGTGTTATTTCTTACTATTCTTAATCATTACTTCTTTTCCCACCAAAATCTCCTCAGCCCTTTTCTTTTTTTGCTTTTATCGATAAAACTGTCTGATTCTTCTTTAATTGACGTAAAGTTATTTTAATACTGTATTGAAATATTCTTGTAGCAGAAAGATCTGCAGAGGTATGAAGAAAAAAATTAAAAAAAATAAAACAAAAATGAATTATTGTTGTGGCAAAAAAATATTGGAGCAAAAAACTTCTAGACGGGAAAATGTATCATGTTATCAAAATGAAAATTTCGTTACATTCTGTACCTCAACTGTACATAAATACATAATATAAACATAACAAGTGAAAAATGTTAATTAAGGTGGTTAATTGACATCTTTCTACTTTATCTAATTTATTTGCCAATAGGTGACCACATTCATGTGCTCGGGGTTTCCGATAATTTATAGAAATTAATGAGTAAGAACCCCTGCTGTTGTGGAAGAAAACATTATGATTCAATTTAATAATAGTTAATCGATACGAGACTATAAAAATGGTTTTTTTTTCCCATTATTATCCGCATGAAGGAACAACGGGAGCACCCGAATTTTCATCTAACACTGTAAATATCGATGGAAAAATTATATAGCGATATTCAACCAAAAAGTTTTTCGAAACAACCATGGCAGTAAGGTTTGTCATTTTGTTCTTTGAATGTTCCTTTGTTGAGTTGTTTCAAACAAAATGCACATACAAAGTGCTCAGGGTGGAATTTACGGAACATGGCAGTTATACAGCGACCTGAAATCAATAAATCAATAAATATAGTACATAATTGGAGGTTCAATGCTATTTCCAAAGAAGTCAAAACTATGAAAATGAACCTGTGATGGGTTTGTGACATCCCGCGCATAGTGAACCACGCTTCGCGTGATAGTGTGTTTCGCAATACGGTAAACCCTCATGATCGAAGAATGAACCACCCTGGAATTTTTGTCGACAGTCCTGCAATCATCAATAATGAAGATTTTTATTCGAAATATTTATGACGGAATAAAAGAACTACCCCTATTATATTATTCAATATGTATATATATCTATATATGCATTCAATTTCTCCATCCGAGAATCTTTTGACTTATTGCCATGAACGCAAAACGATGTACACGACATGCATAACATGAACTAGTATGAAAAAGTGGCACAGTGCCAAAGTTCGCATCAGCACTCGCGAAAAATCGAAGTTGCAGTCGTGTAATAACTGAATTTTCACTGAATTTATGCTGGAAATTTACGTCGCGATCGTGCTATCCTCTATTATTTGCGTGACTGAATTAACTAATCTTCCGAAATTTTCATATCGGTTGTTCTAAAACACGTAATTACGGAAAAAAAAAGAAAAAAAAAATCACGCACGAGTACCTAACTTTTTCTCTCTGTATTGAGGTCGATGTCTAGGTCTCTGTGGGCGCTTCCCTCTTGTACGACCCTGACCCATCCGAGGCTCAGGTTCGCCGAAGAAAAAAAAAGAGGGGGGGGGGGGGGGGGGGGGTGGGGCGTTTGTTTTTTTTTTTTTTTTTTTTTTTTTTTTTTTTTTTTTTTTTTTTTTTTTTTTTTTTTTTTTTTT